>JANAVB010023800.1:3739906-3844493 GCA_029216955.1 Iris pallida
AACAATCAACATCGAAGACTGCTCGACGAATACTGCTGGAACTTGTCATCGAAAGTCTGTAATTTTTTACACTTTTATTGAGTCTAGGCTATTGTACGTTGAGTCACACTGAGTACCTCAACCATAGACTAGATAACCAAAAGCTCCACGAACAAAAAGCCAAACTACCAAAGCCCTACAAGCCCATGAGCATTCTGTCTCCAAGGAGGCAAAGTTCGGGCCAAACTCTACCCCCACACAGAGTTCGGGCCGAACTTTGTCTCCTAATTTCCTGGAGCTAATTTTTGGGAATTGCTCATTGCGAGTTGTCCAACGGCCAAAATTATAAATATTTTGGACAGAGTTCTGGTCGAACTCTGCCTCCCAGAACTAGTATATATAGACACCTTTTTCTCCTATTTTCAAATCATCCAATCTTTCCTTCTCTTCTACTCCTATAGCCTATACATCCTAAAGAGCTATACTCTTCTCATCTAGTAGCCAAAAAACTTCCCAAGCCTACAAGATGCTCGGTGCGAGTCAATTAGAAGTTTGTGTGCAAGAGTCTTGAAGAAGTCACTTGGAAAATTCTAAGTTTTGCCTCAGCAATCTTTCAAGAAGTTGGCGTGCTCTTCTGAGTAAAGGCACGTGGTTGTAAAGCTATTTCACAAATAGTGGATTTCAATCCTGAGCTAGAGTTCTCAAGCCTAGACTAGTCCTCCACGAGGGAAACCAGGTTAAAAATTGGTGTGTCTGCGTATGCTCTCTGATCTTCTTTTAATTTCTGTACTTATACTCTGATTAATTATTTCCTAGTTTGGATTGAATAGAGTTTATTTTTTAATTGTTCATTATTGACACAAGTACTCTATTAACCGCCCCCTCTAGAGTTGCCTACACGTACTTCAATTGGTATCAAAGCCCTGTTCTCTTGATACAGAATTTACATCCTAGAGTTGATCCATGGCAACCACACAAACCATCTCTACCAACTATGGTGAGGGTCAATCCACAAATAGGCCACCCCTATTTGATGGGACCAACTACACATATTGAAAGACTAGAATGAGTTTTTATTTTAAGTCTCTAGACATTGACCTATGGACTATAGTCACTGATGGTTACAAGAAACCTTCCAGAATAAATGTCGAGGGGAGTCTCGTCGAGAAACCCCACGACAAGTATACTGATCAGGAGAAAAAACATACAAGTCTAGACGGTAGGGCTATTAATGCTCTCTTCTGTGCCATAGACAGGACTGAATTCAATAGGGTCTCCACATGCACCACCTTGCACGAAGTATAGAAGGTTTTGGAGGTGACTCATGAAGGGACCACACAAGTCAAAGAATCAAAAGTCAGTCGTCTGACACAGGAGTACGAGGCTTTCAAGATGAAGCCAAATTAGACGATCATTCAAATGTTCACCAGATTCTTCGACATCGTCAACGCGCTATCTTCCTTTGGAAAAGATTATTCCAACCATAAGAAGATACGCAAAGTGCTACGAGGATTGCCGAAGGTCTGGAACCCCAAAGTCACGGCGATCATCGAAGGCAACGATCTTACGGTCATGTTACTAGAAACGTTGGTGGGCAAGCTGATGACGCATGAGCTCGATCTAAAAGATTTTGAAGAAATAGCTCCAAAAGAGAAGGAGATGGCATTGAGAGATCATCGTCGAAGAACCATCTCAGAAGACACTGATGACGACAACTCCGAAGGTGACGATCAAGCTCTCTTAGTTTGAAACTTCAAAAAGTTTCTATGCTTCAACAAAAAGAAGAGAGAACAAAGAGACGATGAGGAAGAGCCCACCTGCTTCGGATACAAGAAGATGGGACATGTCAAGAAAGATTGTCCCTTAGCAAAGAAAGGAAGTAGATATGAGAAGCCGTACAAGAATCCAACTACAAGTAAGTATGCCAATACTAGCATCTGGCATGAAAGTGAGGCTAGTGATTCAGACGAGGAAGAGTACTCTCCTTAAAACACGGCTAACCTCTGTCTAATGGCGACTTCAGATAAGTTAAAAGATTCTTTTGATAATTTCTCATTTGATGAACTTGGTGATGCCTTTAGTGATCAACTTGAAGATCATAAAAAGGTACTCAATAAATATAAACATGCAAAGGATAAGATCAAGGACTATGAAATCGAGATCCATAGACATTTATGTCTACCAAAAAATGTTAGAAACACTACACCCATGAAAAACACTGAAGAGGTATCCAAGCTTAAATTAAGCTTACACGATGTCGAATCAATCATTGAGAAACAAACACTTGATATCATGACTTTAAACAAAGAACTTGTTGAAGAGAAAAATAAGTTTAAAATTGCTACAGGCAGAATACACGGTCTTACTGCTAAATGTGATGAGTTAAATATTGTCGCTAATAAGTTAGAGATTAAACTGGGCAAGCAGATTATTCAACCGCAAGTTCAGTCTCATAGTCACAACACTTACAAATACGTGCCAACTCAACGCAAAAAGGTACATCACCACAAGAACACTCATCAACATGCTACACAAAATCATACTTTCATGTACACCTATTCACATGCAGCACGTAAAACACATACACGTAAACACCATCATCATCCTCCTGCACTCAATTATTATCATCATCTTGCTGTTGCACACAGTCACTATAATCACTCTATTAGCTATCATCACCCTACTTGTAGACATCACTATCAACATGCTCCTAGCATAAACATACATGCTAGATGTACATATTGTAACCTATATGGACTTATTTCTCCACAATGTAGGATTAGAAGATTAGTTGATAAAAATATATATGCATGGGTACCAAAGTCTAACCTCTCAGGACCCACAAGAATCTAGATACCAAAGGTCACATCTACTCGTGGTGTAGGTGGACCTTCCCTCTTCAACTAGAAGCAAGTGGATTCTCGATAGTGGGTGCTCGCGACATATGACTGGAAATGCAAATATATTCGTAACACTATCAACGAAAAAGGAAGGATACGTTTCCTTCGGCAACAACCTTAAAGGCTACATCATAGGTAACGGTATAACCTCCTTCTCTTGTCATTAATGATGTCTGTTTAGTGACCGAGTTAAAGCATAACTTGCTCAGCATTAGTCATCTTGCTGATCATGGTTATGATATTAACTTCGAAAAAACTAAATACTTTATCTATGATAGATCAACTGGAGACATCGCCTTTAAGGGAATAAGGGAAGATAACATTTATATTTTCTATCTATCTAGTGATACTAACAGTACAGAAAGATGACTTTACGCACACAAAGACGAAAAGCTCCTATGGCATCAGCGTCTTGGTCATGCCAACATGGATATTATATCCAGACTATCCACCAAGAAGCTAGTCAGAGGACTGCCGGATATCATATTCAAGAAAGACACGGTATATGTCTAATGTGAAAAGAATAAGGCTACCAAATCTTCCTTTAAATCCATAAACATTGTAAGTACTACCCGACCATTGCATTTACTTTATATGGACTTATTTGGTCCTATTAGAGTAGCCAGTCTTGGCGAAAAACTCTACGCTTGTCACGACCCGCACCCTAGAGTAAGGGCACAAGAAGTAGGTACGTCCAGCTTACGCCACAGTGTCGACGGTAGAACGCTGTCCTAGGTCAACATCTAACAATATATAAGGTACCTGTACAGTATATACACTCCGAATGAAGGTGACATAGCAAATACAGTCTCAATCACATCTAAGGCAGAAACGATAAGATAGATAGATATGAAATGAAATAAAATCCACAGAGATACAACCATATAGAAGTCTAAGTGTCTAAGATAACAAAAATCCAGATAACATCTAAAAATCCTAAAAACAGTAATCCAGAGAATGTAAATACAATAAAAGACATCCTAGACTAAGGGAGTGTCATCCACTGCTAAGGGGTCCTGCTGCTGGTCCAGGTCACAACAGTCCTCTAGGGTAGTCCCGTAATATGTGGAATAGAATGCCTCAGTCTCATCCTCTGTAATATTTTCAACAGGTCCAGTCAGGACAGGAGCGAGCACAGTACATCTCAACAAATCATAACAGGTTAGGAAATATAAACATGCTAGAGAGTAAGATATATGAAACTAAAAGAACAACACGATGTAAAAGAGAGACTGTAAGTAAATAGCTACAATATATAAAAGAACTATCAGTGCTAGTAATTCAGAGTACAAGATGGTTATGTAAACGGTACGATGTTGTACAAGAGTAATCTACAGAGGTTGTACACGAGTAATCTACAAGATTGAGTACATAACCACTTCTACTCCCCCGCCCCCAATCAATACACATGGATCCGGTCAAGTTATGTTATTGCACACGATGAGAATATACACGAAGATCATGTGAGCACATGAAAGTACACAATTTCACACGATTTATACAAGAATGTTACGAATACAAGGAGTACACGATGCTCACGATAAAGTACACGAACATGAAATACTCGATGTATCCGCTAAGGGGATAACATCGCACGACAGGATCCATATAGTACTAAACCGTGTTACCAACGTGTCAGCATCAAGTAAAGTAATCTAAAGCAGGAAATATAATCCTAAACAAGATATGAAATGATCAGAGAATGTACTCGCCTGGTATCCTGAATATCTGAAGAGAATATACTGTCCGAGGAGTGGTGTCTGGCTCCTATAGAACAGTACAAGTCACTACAAGTCTAAAATAGTAAAATAGACTGCTACAATGCATCTACATGATATTTGGGTCAATCTAGACTAAAGTCAACCCTTGGTCCACTCTAGTCAACTACACTAGTCAAACTAGGTCAAGCCTAACCCAAACAAGTCTCACTAAGCCTAACCATGTCTATCCTAAAAAACACACATCTTTACAAGGCTATACAAGCCAACAACACAATCACAGGTGTTTTTATGCCATAAACATAGGCTATCACCTAGGGATTCATAGGCCATGTGCCATAGGCTATATCACACATTTCACACATATTATATATATACTAATTTAATATAAATTATCATACACATATATATGTTATACCATATTATAATATTCAAGAATATAAATATTATGTATATTTACATATAGGCCACACATATATTACATATAGAGATAGGGGGGTAAATGGCATGTGTGTGTACAATCTAGACTAGAGTGTGAGTGGTACCATGTGTATGTGTATATGAAAAAAGTGTGTGTGTGAACAGTGCTCAGTGCTATGTGTCAATGTGAAATAGGGCATAGGGAAAACTGGGCTGGGTGTTCTTGTGTGTGTGTGTTTAGCTATGAGAGTGTCAATAGGAATCTGTGTGTAGCAGTGTAGTGGTGATAGGAAATCAGGAGACAGTAGATAGTGTGGTAGTGTGACAGGAATAATAGAGAATGTGTGTGTATGTGTGTAACTTGATGTTGTGTGTCAAAGTGATAGGAAAATAGTGTGGTGTAATAGGATGTGTGTAATCTCAGGAAAATTCAGTGTGGTGTATATGTTAGGAAATCAATTTTCCAATTTTGTGTGTGTAATACAGGAATGGCAGTATAATAACTCAGGAAATTAGTGATGTGTAAACTCAGGAATTAGTGAAATGTGTGTTCAGGATTTAGAGGGTAATAGGAATCAGGAACTCAGAGAAGTGACAATTTACATTTTAACAGTGTATAGCAGTTTACACATTTAGTCCCAAACCAAATCAAATTCTAATCACCCAAATTCCAACACAAATCATAAACCAACATTGCAGTAAACAATTAGATGTATAAATGAATTAACATGGTGATTTAGATCAGGGAAATTAGTTTTGAAAACACATTAATTTCAGAAATTTAAAAAAGGAACACATGTATCAGAAAAATAGAAAATTGAAATCGACAGCTAATTACATGCTAATATCCAAATTAAATGGTTGGTAATTAACCCCCCACCTGTGCTCATGTCCCAAGAGTCTTTTCGTGTCACCCTAGAGCCAGATACGACATGTCCAAGTCTTAAAATATGCATAGACACACTGCTCACAGACTGTATCATGCACGCGTGCACATGTGTCCAGCGTACGACACAGGCTACGTGGGGACACGTAGCCGTACATACATGTACGCTAGGGGTATGGCTACCCCACTGACACCCTGCCCTATGTCCACAACACGTGTCGTGTCGTGTCCAGCCACGTATCAGTGGCTAAAAACGTACGTGTGCAACACAGTGTCGGGTCAGTACACGTGTGTTTACTCTCTCGATACGACACAACATGAGACAACGTTTCAGGGGAGTCCTGTTAGACACTGCCCCTACCTCTGTGTCGAGTGGCACGTGTCCAAGTGTCGTATACAGTACACACGATACAACGAATAGCAGGACAGTATCCCGCGTGTCAGCACAGCATTTTTGTGTCCTTGTGTGGACATGACACGACTCCAAATTCATAGATCAAGGACATGAATCAAGAGACAAACCCTAGATCTAGGAATTCATTCAAAAACATTTGCAAAAATAGCAAAGATAAATGGTTGAGGCATTTCGATAAACACCAAGCCAAGGGGTTTGATACGTGTCTAATACGGACACGAAACCTAATGCAAATGACACAAATCCTTCACTACAGCTAGGGGACACTTAGATCTAGACTACCATGCAATAAAAATAGCAATTAAATAGAATTAGGAGGGTTTACCTATAGGTTGAAAGAATAAAAAAAAGGCCCAAATCAAACGGTTCCCGTTGCTATCTAAATCCTCCAAATTGCTCTAGAACTGAAATTACTCCTCAAAATCAACAATTAGAGGTTGATTAGAATCATACGCAAAAGATTTGGGTCAAAAAGGATTAAAAATGGATTTATATGAATTTTGGAAAGTGGGGATTTATCTTTTCTTCTAAAAACTTGGTTGAGCACAAAAGAGGCAAGAACAAGGAAGGGGACATTAAATAGGAGTGGAAAACCTATTGTGGCTGGCAAATTAGGGTTTGGTTAGGGTTAGGGCTTCATGTTATGGGCCATGGTCTTAAGTCACAAGTCATGAAATAAAAAATCACAAGTCATGAAATCATTTCCCTATTCTTAATTCTTCCTATTGAAACTAGGTTCTAGGTGACTAAAAATAGGTTATCTTAAGTTAGACTAAGGTCACCATAGCTAGGGTTAGCTTCTAGGCTAGTCTACAAAGTCTCAATAAGTCAAAGTCAAAGATAGCAATCACCAATTCAATAAATTAATTAAAATTCAAAAATTCACAAATAACCAAAATACCCTGAAGCTAAAAATGTGGTAGTGACAACGCTTTTGTCATTGTCGATGATTTTTCAAGATTTACTTGGATTTTCTTTCCCACAAACAAAAGTGATACCATTTATGTTTTCAAAGTATTTGTTAAAAAGGTCCAAAACGAAAAAGGCTACATGATTACTCGTATCTGAAGTGATCATGGTGGCGAATTCAAAAATTCTGATTTTGAAAAGTTTTGTGATTCAAATAGTTTTAGTCATGAATTTTTATGTCCAAGAACTCCTCAACAAAATGGTGTTATAGAGCGGAAGAATAGAACTCTTGGGGATATGGCTAGAGTTATGCTAAATCAATTCTCTCTTCCAAAATACTTTTGGACAGAATCTGTCAGCACAGTGTGCCATGTATGGTTACTCCCATGTATACGGACGAGAGGGATCATTTGATTCTGCCGCATCTTATTCTTGCATTCCAAGATTTGGACTGGCTCTTCAACGTAGGATATGTCGGACTTCAGCTCCAGCTGACCAAAATCTACCACGTGCTTGGGTCGGGCACGTACTTTCGTAACTGAGAGACGTAGAAGACATCATGCACACCCGCTAGCGCTGGCGATAGGACAATTTTATAGGCCACTGGGTGACTTACTCGAGTATTTCGAATGGCCCAACGAATCTCGAACTCAAATTCCCCTTTGCAACAAACCGAATAACTCTACGCATAGGTGATACTTTCAGAAATACGTAATCGTCTCCTAGAAGCTCGAGGGGTCGACGGTGGACGTTCGTGTAACTTTTCTGTCAACTTTGCATAGTCTTTAATCTTTTTCGATTGAGCTTGACCTTCTCCATGGTCTGTTCCATCAGCTTTGGGCCAAGAATCTGCCGTTCCCCGACTTCATCCCAACAAATGGGTGATATGCACTTCCGGTCGTACAAGGCTTCATACGACGCCATTTGGATGATGTACTGATAGCTATTATTGTATGAAAATTTGGCTATCGGTAGATGAATGTCCCAACTCAACTTGAATTCAATTGCACAGAGCCGTAACATATTTTTGAGAATCTAATTCACATGCTCCGTTTGGCCGTCGGTCTGGGGATGGTAAGCTGAGCTGAACTGCAACTTGGTACCTAGAGCCGACTGAAGGCTACTCCAGAAGTGTGATAGAATTGTGCATCCCGATAAAAGACGATAGATACAGGGACTCCGTGCAGCCGTACTATCTTATTAAGATAAATCTGAGTCAGGCGATCAACGCTCTAAGTAACTTTAATGTCAATGAAGTGCGCTGACTTGGTTAGACGATCAACTATGACCCAGATGGCATTATTTTCCTGCAGTGTCTTCGGCAGGCCAACAACAAAGTCCATAGTGACATCATTCCATTTCTATTCTGGAATGGCAAGGTTTTGTATCTCCCCGCTCGGTTTCTGATGCACAGCTTTCACCTGCTGATAGGCCATGCATTGCGACACAAAGAGTGCCATATCTCTCTTCATTCCGTGCCACCAGCAGGTCATGCGGATGTCCTTATACATCTTTGTGTAGCCAGGATGCAAGGAATATTTCCCGTAGTGCGCCTCCATCAATATCTCTTTTCTAAGTTCTGAATCGTCCGAAATGTATAGCCTACCCTTCAATCGAAGCACGCCGGTTTTGTTTACCGCAAAGTCGGTCGCACTATCCATTGAAATTTGCTCTTGCACTTTCTTTAGGTACAGATTATCCTTCTAAGCGGTCTTGATCTTTTCCCGTAAGCTCGGTACTAACTGCAACTGTGCTAACTGCACATCCCTGAATCGAAGCCATAGGTCGATGCCCATCTCTTCTAAGTCACATAGCAATCTGCGGTCGATGGATAGCGAGGCAATATACTTCCGACTCAGAGCGTCTGCCATAATATTTTCCTTGCCCAGGGTATAGTCAACAGTCAAGTCGTAATCTTTGATCAGTTCAAGCCAACGCCTTTGTCGTAAGTTTTGTCACGCCTTGATCATGTAGAGTCCTTTCGTCCTCGCTTCGAACTCTATGAGACTGTTCGTCCTCACTTGGGCGTGATGCCGTGCAAGCCTAAGTTGTGCTTGCACAAGGATAAGACCTGTAACAAGACAAGGTTGATAATACGTAGCGGAACAAATTACAGATATTTGAAGCAGCAGTGGACATTTTACAGATATATGAATTGAACACAATGATAACAAAAAACAATTCTCTTTATTGATTTTATTTGAACAGATTACAAGCTCTCGTTTCTCTCTGATACAATGTTTACATTCTCTTAGAAACTTTACAGATTACAATGATCACGTTCCCATACATTATATCCCTTTATATATAAAACCAACTCATGCAATAGATGTCCATCTCATTGCATCTCCTCAGATTTCTGGCTCCTGAGGATGAGGCTCGGGCTATCGCTTCGGACTATCCTTCTCGATGCATCTTGCACCTGCATGTAGACTGATGATGGGTCAGTATATCAGCATACTGGTGATTATGAACGAAGTGCTACATTTGTCTGAAATGATCACTGTTGGTTTAGTGAGAAAATATTTCTTGTGATGTGATCTTGCTACTTTTACCTATATTAATTTCATGCAATACAGAGTTAGTTTACATCTCTTTTGAAAACATCTTTGAAAAGCCAACATTTTGTATCATTTCATCTCAAGCATACAAGGGGACTATTTTTTCTGTGAAGTGCGCAGCGTGTTTCATGAGCCATAATTATTTCTTTTGTTCGAACAACTCGTCACAAGCATGATAATATATCTTTTCTTCAATGGGACATAGCATTTCTTGCAACAGTTTAATCTTTTCAAGCAATTCATATAGAAAACTTAAGCAACACGTACATATCACTTCTTAGTGATTCTTATCCATAGCCGACAGTCATTCCTGCACCAAATAGGTTAGCACAATTTGTATATATGACAAGCATACTTTTCCGTTCCAACATATTAGGTTTGCAATTATCTTTGTCTATATGCATGAATATGACTCTGTGGTCCATGGGCATTTCCATATTAGCAGTTGGGACGTTCTAGTCCATCTCACCAATAGACTGACACCCTCCTTTGGTTGCGGGGACTTCTAGCCCCAGGTGTCATGTTCTCTCTTAGGCCGATACATTCCAGGTACCCCCAGTATCGATCGAGAGACTACCACTTGGGCACAAGCCGTCTAGACCAATCCAATGCAGCTATCAAATAAAACAATCATGCACAAATCAAGCAACTTGTAAACATTTTCATCTTCTTCTTTTTCATATAATTGAGCCAATAGCTCTACTCTTTTCTCTATACGGATAAGCCGTATCATATCTTTTTGGACAACTCTTGCGCATTTCATTCTTTTGCAACAATTCAATAGCAATAAGCATTGAAATATACTCGACAGCATATGATAGATATATGAAAGCATCACATCTCTCTTATTATTAGCATGACAAGGTTCCCTTGATCAAGGCAATATTCATTTCTTAGCAAGGCATCATATTGTCTCTGTTTCTTGTATAGCAAAGCAACATGTGAATTCTCTTAATGCATACTCAATGATTTACCATCTTATTATTAATAATAGCATTCAATCAAAAACTCAAATTCTTATTAGGCGTAAGCGAATCAGCAAATGAGACTTCGTTCATTGACCAAGATCAATCGTCTTCTGTTGTAGAGCCAGCAATCTGATCTCTCTGTCTATCTAGTGCCTTCGCAGAGCGAGGCATTACATAATTATCCACCGAGAAAAAGTTTCATCCTAAAAACTTAAGGAGAAACTTACGATATCCTTAGCAGCGATAGTCCTCATCCTTCACCATCATTAATCGATAAAACTCTCAATTCAGATCGTATCAAAACTCTTGTTCAATAAAGCATCTCAATCCCAATCAATAAAATATATGCCGACATCTTAAAATATTTACGGACTTATTGTATGGAACGTTCATCTCATCGATGATATCAAGAAGGTAAGGAAATTTTGATTAGGAGAACATCGTTGAATCAACAATTGGCCAGAGGATCGTGTAGCTCTGATACCATTCTGTCATGCCCCGATCCCGTAGAGTCCTTTCGTCCTCGCTTTGGACTCTGTGAGACCGTTCATCCTCGTTTGGGCGTGATGCCGTATAAGCCTAAGTTGCGCTTGCACAAGGCCAAGACCTGTAACAAGACAAGATAGACAAGGTTGACAATACGCAGCCAAACATATTACAGATATTTGAAGCAGCAGCGATCATTTTGCAGATATATGAATTGAACACAATGGTAAAAAGAAACAATTCTCTTTATTGATTTTATTTGAACATATTACAAGCTCTCGTTTCTCTCTGATACAATGTTTATATTCTCTCAGAATCTTTATATATTACAATAATCCCGTTCCTATACATTACATCCCTTTATATTTAAAACCAACTCTTGCAATAGATGTCCATCTCTTGGCATCTCTTCGGATTTCTGGCTCCTGAGGATGAGGCTCGGGCTATCGCTTTGGACTATCCTTCTCGATGCATCTTGCACCTGCATACACATATTACAATGATCCCGTTCCCATACATTATAACCCTTTATATACAAAACCAAATCTTGCATTAGATGTCCATCTCTTAGCATCTCTTCTGATTTCTGGCTCCTGAGGATAAGGGTCGGGCTATCGCTGCGGACTATCCTTCTCGATGCATCTTGCACCTGCATGCAGACTGATGATGGATCAGTATATCAGCATACTGGTGGTTGTGAACAAAGAGCTACATTTGTCTGAAATGTCACTGTTCATTTAGTGAGAAAATATTTTTTGTCATGTGATCTGGCTACTTTTACCTATATTCATTTAATGCAATACAGAGTCCGTTTACATCTCTTTTGAAAACATCTTTGAAAAGCCAACATTTTGTATCATTTTATCTCAAGCATACAAGGGGACTATTTATTTCTGTCGAGTACACAGCGTGTTTGATGAGCCATAATCATTTCTTTTGTTCGAGCAACTCGTCAATGACAAGCATGATAATATATCTTTTCTTCAATAGGACATAGCATTTCTTGCAACAGATTAATCTTTTCAAGTAATTCACATAGATAACTTAAGCAACACGTACATATCACTACTCAGTGATTCTTACCCATAGGCAACAGTCATCCCTGCACCAAATAGGTTAGCACAATTTGTATATATAACAAGCATACTTTTTCGTCCCAACATATTAGGTTTGCAATCATCTTTGTCTATATGCATGAATATAACTCTGTGGTCCATGGGCATTCCGATATTAGCAGTTGGGACGTTCTAGCCCATCTCACTAATAGACGGGCACCCTCCTCTGGTTGCAGGGACTTCTAGCCCCAGGTGTCATGTTCTCTCCTAGGCCGATCGATTCCAGGTGCCCCAGTATCGATCGAGAGACTACCACTTGTGCACAAACCGTCTAGACCAATGCAATGTAGCTATCAAATAAAACAATCATGCACAAATCAAGCAACTTGTAAACATTTTCATCTTCTTCTTTTTCATGTAATCGAGCCAGTAGCTTTACTCTTTTCTCTATACGGACAAGCCGTATCATCTCTTTTCGGGCAACTCTTGTACAATAGCAATATATTCATCATTTTATTCTTTTGCAACAATTCAATATCAACAAGCATTGAAATATACTCGACAGCATATGATAGATATATGAAAGCATCTCATCTCTCTTATTATTAGCATGATAAGGTTCTCTTGATAAGGGCAACATTCATTTCTTAGCAAGGCATCATATTGTCTCTGTTTCTTGTATTAGCAAAGTCACATGTGAATTCTCTTAAAGCATACTCAATGATTTACCATCTTGTTATTAACAATAGCATTCAATCAAAAACTCATATTCTTATTAGGCGTAAGCGAATCAGCAAATGAGACTTCGTCCACTCATCCAGATTAATCGTCTTCTATTACAGAGCCAGCATTTCGATCTCTCTATCTTTCTAGTGCCTTCGCGGAGCGGGGCACTACAAGTTCAGCTCCTTCTGCATGAATAGATACTTGAGGCTCTTGTGATCCGTATAGATCGTGCATGCCATGCTATAAAGATAGTGATGCCGTAATTTTAATACAAACACAATCGTCGCTAACTCCCGGTCATGGGTGGGATAGATCTTCTCGTGCGGCTTTAGCTGTCGGAAAGCAAAAGATATCACCTTGTTCCGTTGCATCAACACACACCCTAAACCCTGGACGGACGCATCACAGAAGATCTAGAATCCCTCAGTCCCTTCTGGAAGTACAAGTATCGGTACCGAGACGAGCTGTTACTTTAACTTCTGGAAGGAAGCTTCACAGTCGTCTGACTATTCAAAAGCGACTCCTTTCTGGGTGGGGCGAGTCAGAGGCGATACGATCTTCGCGAAGTCTTTCACGAAGCGTCGGTAGTATCCTGCTAAGCAAGGAAGCTTCGAATCTCTCTAACTGATGCTGGCCATTTCCAATCGACAACGGCTTCAACTTTTTTTAGGTCGACTACAATGCCTTCGGATGAAATGATGTGACCGAGGAATGAGACGCTGCTCATCCAATATTCATACTTGCTCCGCTTCGTATACAACTGATTTTCTCGAAGGGTCTGAAGTACGGTCTACAGATGCTCAGCGTGTTGTCGCTTGTCCTTCGAGTAGACGAGTATATCATCGATAAAGACTACAATGAACTTGTCGAGGAAGGGTCGAAACACCCAATTCATTATATCTATGAAAGCAGCTGGGGCGTTCGTTAGGCCGAACGGTATTACCAGGAATTCATAATGGCTGTATCATGTGCGGAAGGCTAACTTCGACATATCATCCGGCTTGATCTTGAGTTGATGGTAGCCCGATCGAAGATCAATTTTAGAAAATATCAAAGCGCCCTGCAACTGATCAAACAGGTCTATGCGGGACAATGGATATTTGTTTCGGACGATGGCTTTGTTCAGCTCTCGGTAGTCGACACAAAGACGCATTGAGCCATCCTTTTTCTTGACAAACAACACGGGTGCTCCCTATGGCGAGATGCTAGGCCGTATGAATCCCTTATCAAGCAATGCTTGCAACTGTAATTTGAGTTCCTTAAGCTCTGCAGGGGCCATTATGTACGGTACTTTTGAGATCGGTCGGGTATCAGAGAATGTGTCAATGGTGAACTCTATCTCTCGATCAGGTGGCATGTCAGCCAGGTCGTCCAAAAATACGTCTGGGAATTCTGCCACAACGTCG
Organism: Iris pallida; assembly: GCA_029216955.1. Lineage (NCBI taxonomy): Eukaryota > Viridiplantae > Streptophyta > Magnoliopsida > Asparagales > Iridaceae > Iris > Iris pallida. The sequence goes on from JANAVB010023800.1 coordinate 3,754,336, forward strand.
GCCTGACCCGTGTTTGCACCATCCTGTCTCATGTTTCGAACAGACGCTATGTAGCCTTAACACCCGGAATGCATCATCCTTCGAGCCGATATTGCCAAGATCACCATGCAAGTCGGCGACGCCTCACCACACAAATAGTAGAATTCAGGCACTCCAGGTATATGGAAGGTGACCGTCTTTTCGTCACTGTCGATGGTTGCGTTGCACGGACCGAGCCAATCCATTCCCAGAATGATATCGTAGTCCTTAATGTCTAGGACTATCGTATCGAGACCTACCTTTTGACCATCTATACAGATAATTCCGTCTCTACGGGCTAAGTTTGTAAGTATTGATGTACCCGATGGTATGTTGACGATAAGATTTAGGCCTAATGGTGTCACAGGGAATTTGTGTTCGGTGACAAAATCTGTCGATATAAAGCTATGCGTAGCACCTGAATGAAACAGTACACGAGCAGGTTTGTTATTGAAATGCAGTATACCCATTACGACTGTATCAGATGCGAATGCTTCGTCACGGGTCATGGCATAGACACGCCCTTGGACATTAGGACGACGGTCTTGGCCATTTTGGGGCATGGTTTACTGGGCTCTTAGCGTTGGACCCTGATTCCCTGGATGATGTTGTTGATGTTGAGACGTCGTTGGGTTCAACCTTCTGGTCGGGCAGTTTGTATGCAGATGGCCCGTCTTGCCATAGTGCCAGCATCTGCCTTTATAGACATGACATTCATTTGCATGGTGCCTAAAATTATTACATTTGTGGCAACGAGTTCCTGGATTATGCCTTTGGTATCCCCCTGATTGTCGTTGTTTCGATGCTTGTTCGTATTGTTTCCTTCCGTATGGCTAGGGCATTTGTGGTTGTATGTTTTCACAGCGCCGACAGCTCCTGGGGGATATTGGCGCTCAAGGCGGAGAGCATGATTCAGAGACTCGCCCATGGTGTTGTATTCAGGCATTGATACATGGGCAGAGATAGATGGACGTAGACCCACTTTGAACCATCGAGCGTGACTCCGTTGTCGGCAAGAATTCTCCAGCAAATTTGGCTAGTTTATTGAATTTTGCTGCGTACTGTCGCACCATCATATTTTCTTGCTTCAACTGCATAAATTCGATTTCAAATGCCTTTCTGAATGTAGCCCAAGGAATCGACGTTGTCTCATCTTTACGTCAGATTGCTCGCTTTTGTACGGACCACCAATCGTGTTCGTTCAATCAGAGTAGAAGTTGTGCACATGCGACTTCCTTTGAGTCATCGACACCCAGAAGTTCAAATCGGTCTTCCAGCTCCTATAACCAGTCGATTGCCAGAGCGGGATCTTCAGTACCGTTGAAGGAAGTGCGATAATTCTTCATGAATTTTGACACCTCGAAGTTGGAACTTCTTGGTGTTGCAGTTAGACGCTCGGGCACTTCTGGTTTGATTTTAATCGGTCGGACCATAGGCTCGATCACGGTAGACGTTGTCACAGAATTATTGTTATTGGCCACAACTGTCTGGACTATCTGCTGAAGAGTGTCAAGCTGCTTATGTTGCAACTTGAATTGGGCCTCGAATCTGTTCTCAAACTGAGTTTGTCGTGCCTCCCTCTGCTGTCGATGAAGCTCATTCTGGCGCTGGTTGGCCTCGACCTGATATTGTTGCGCCTCTAGCATACGCAACATCCATTTTGTCATGACCCGCACCTACTTTTTGGGGTACGTGTGCGTGTCCAAGCCAGTCTTCATCGCAGTATCGGCTGTAGAATGTTGTCAAGCCACGATACATAGTACAATGTCTCACAGTTTATGAAGAACAACTGAACAAATACTCAACTATCTAACTAGTCTCTAGGTTTGGCCTGCAAGTACATTCGTCTTCCCAATGCTAAGCGTAGTCGCGGATAACCTAAAAAATGTTGGGTTACCCAGTCAGGATGGAACGAGTTCAATTCATTGAATGTAGTACCAATATATGATAACGACTATAAAATAGAGGTTAGCCATTAAATATATGATTTGAAAATAAATAGGAAAGACATAAGAAACTAGACATATATTGGACAGTAAATGAAATAAACAAAAGAAAATACTTTTTAAGTGGCTGAAGTACCTTTGATATGTGATCGGTCTAGGGACAGTTACACCACAATGTCTATGATGTCTAAACACTGTCTACGACGTCTGCTTTGCAATAAAATAACCCTATCTACGATGTCTACTTTGCAAAAAAATAACAATGTCTACGATGTCTACTTTGCAATAAAATAACACTGTCTACGATGTCTACTTTACAATTAAATAACACTGTCTACGATGTCTACTTTGCAATAAAATAACATTGTCTACGATGTCTATATTGTATAAGGTCAGATCACACATCCTTGGTCCTTTTCGACACGACAAAATAAGAGAAAACATGAAAGAGAAAAAAATCACGTAAAGAATGACCAACAATGAAATATAGTACTAATCAATATCGAAAACAAATAACAAAATGTACTCGCCATGGGTCCTTTGCTGGTGAAACCGATAATACCAACCACTCAATGTGCCACACAAAAATCCAACTCGCACAACAGTCTCCGGGGGCTAAAATAGATATTACTGTAAAAGCATAAAAAATCTCAGCTGATAACATTCCTCCACCACAGTGCAGATGATACAAAGGTGCGGACCGAGTATTAAAAAGACAACAGAAGATACGGAAAGAAGTTCTGTTATTATTATGCCTACAAAGATCTAGTACAGATTCATCAAGGCTATAAGTAAAGGACTAATCCTACTTCTTCTACAAAGGATCTATCACAGGTTCAGCAGACCCTAGAAGAGTCTATAATAGACTTAGTCTTCATCAAAGTGCAGGCGTCTTTCTTCTTGGTATGCATACTAGAAGATTGATCTCCAACAAGGCACATTCTGACTTTCTTGTACGTACAACCCTCCAAACGCTCGTCAATTGCTCGACCAAAGCAAGCAACTTCCTGAAGCATCTATTGGCCCGAGCTCTCTGAAGGAGTAGTAGGTCGTAAAGCCCAGAACGAGCAGAGTAGAGTACAACCTGTAGCGCTTCAGGCTGGCAACCAATCCTAACCCCGTAGTCAGGACCTCCAAGACCTCAAAGGCATCACCCAGAGTCAAACTCCTTAGGGAGGATACCTGGATATTCCTCAAGAGCGGTGACGGCTCCTTCTACAAAGAGTTCGTGTATAAGAATATAGCGTCTTTGAACGAGAGAAGTCCCATCCAACAGTCGACTTATGCAAAGCCAGCGGTCGTCTAAAGCTAAGTCTGGATCAAACATGGTGATGAAGGGTGCCAGAAAGAAGATAGTGACTCTTCAGAGCAACACTTCCCCTTTTATAGGACCGGGAGTGGTCCAAACTATAGGCCACTTGGCCGACGGTCAAAATTCTCTCATTAATGGGATGAGCCTAGGACTCGGCACAATGGGTCTCAATTAATAGGCCCATTCAAGTGAGTAACCAAACTGTTCAAATGCTTCTTGGAATTTTCTAATTAATGGTGGAAATTAAGAAGGAGTCTGCATTCAAGGGTAGTTATTTACTTCTCCAGGAAAGAAGACTTAAAAGCCAAGCTGTCTCCAACTGGAGGCGCAGGCACACCACTGTGTTCCTTTACTTCCAAGGCGCAGACAACATATTCTCTTATCAGAAGCACAGACAGCTGCTTCGATCCAAGTACCCGACCCGTTCAACAGCCCCTTTTTCTTAACAAAGACTTGGGAGACACTGCTTGCCACCAGCACAAGCCCGACTGCTATTCTAAAGCACAGTAAAATGGTCTATCTAAAGGCACAGCCTACTCGTCGTCCTAAAGCATAGTGACTTTACCCGAAATACAGCCTACTCGTTGCCCCTAAAAGCACAGAGGCACCGTTGTCTTCGAAACATAGTCTATTTGTCGCCATAAAGGATAGAGACTCCGTCGTCTCCGGAAGCACAGTCTACTCGTCGCCCCAGAAGTGCAGCCAGCCTTGCCTGAAGCACAGACGACATGGTCCTACCCAATCGGTTTAATTAAACCGCCTCTCTCAAAGATAGATTAAGATTGATCAAGTTGATAAATGTGAATATTTTATCAGATTGATTTAAATCTCGGATGAAGATTAGAAAGAATCCAAATCTGAGATGAAATCCCAAGATTTGTTCGGCTACATCCGAACAAACAAATCGGCACATGCCACGTGTGACCTCCCTCAGTTATTTTGATAACCACCAGAGATCTTATTTGAGGAGGATCTCACCACCTGCCACGTGTCAGCGCCACAGAAGCCCGCACCGTACAAGGACAGCAGATTCCTTCATATCTTAAAACCCTAATGCACATCGAATATGTGCCCCTCTCCCCTATAAATAGGAGTGGTTTTTCCCCAACAACATGATCGAGAAGGAGAAGAAGATCCATAGAATTATCAAAATCTTCAACTTCGACGTCCTCCTGATCGGCAACCCTAGAGTTCCATCGAAGGCACCAAAAAGTCAGAGCAAGTCTCATATCATCATCAGATCGTCAACAGAGTAAAGGAGCCGCTATAGTGCTCGATCTCCACCGTCACACTATTTCAAAAACTTTTGTACTTAGATTTTTTGCATAAGAATCGATTGTACCCTTTTTTACATTCAATATACAAAAAGTTTGTTCAACCTTTTGTCATGTCGAACAAGATGGCGACTCTGCTGGGGACTACCTTGTCCTCCAACGAGAAGGTGGTGATGCAATCCGATGATGACTTGCTGGGGTCCTCTCAGAAGATGTTGGTCGTACACTTCGACTAGCAAGTTTTTAAAGATCTCATTTCTGGAGAGAAGTCAAGCCCTTCGAAGCGGTTCGTAAAACCGAAGAAGACTCGACGGATCTGGGTGTCCAAAGCAGCTACGATAAGCAGCAAGACGGAGAGGACTGCGTCTCAGACCCCCCTCGTCGATGAAGCTCTAAATATCCCTTCGACCGCTGATGCCAGGCCATCTCTCTCAGATCCTATGCTCGGGAAACGCATAAAGGATCACGGTTATCCTATGGCAAGTGTGACAAAGGCGCAATACTAAAAGGCACAGATGACGGCTCGTCCGCTCATAGAGGATGCTGTACCGGTGAGAACTTCTGTCTTTGATAGAATAATAAGTCCATCAGGTATGGCGATGTTGGATTCTGAATACTACGCATCATCTAATCGTGGTAGGAGGAGATCCAAGGCAGCATTCGCCGCATGTAATCAAAGTGCTATACCGATGGCAGACCGGAGGCCCGTGTTGACAGTAACACGCGCAGCCGATGGAAAGCTATACAAGACCATTCCAGACTCTCCGAAGCCTCATCCGGCGGTACCTCATCATTCCTTGAGCACCCAATCGTACTACTTAAGGTCGATGGTACTTTATTAGCGACTCTCTGATCGAGGCATACTCATACCTCACCCACATGAACTCAAAGGAATAATGCCTTATCCATATCTCTTTGGCTGCACATAGCACTCCTGTGTATACGAAAGAAGTAGAGGCATAAAGACTTCATCTGCTCCCTGCAAGCGTTGGACGAAAGAAGAATCTAAGCCACAGTTGGTGTCTAAATCAAGACCCAACTTTACTCAGATTACCATCAACTGCTGCTGTTGTCAAGCAGATCCATCATCGCCAAAGAGGAGGTCCGTCTTTCAAAGGCTGCAACCAAGAACTTATGAGGAAGAAGAAAAGCTCCGTATTGCTTCAAGTAATATTGCTCGGGACGCTCCTTCCAGAAGAATCTATCTAAGAAACCCCTTTTCTCGGTTGGCAAGTCCAAAAATTGGCCTGGGGGTAGCAAAAAGCCTGTGCCTAAAGAAGACATGTTCTAACACACGCGCTCCAAGAAGGCAGTTCATCGACCGCTGCACCTGCTGGGGGTAGCCAGCATGCTACAGTGCATAACAACCCTTCGTTTCAGCATGTCGAAGAGACGTATGACACCGACAATTCAACGGGAGCAAGCAGTCAGAAGATCGGGTGTAGGAAAATTGTCGAGTCGGAGGACGATCGCAACTTGCCAGCCTTCCCACAAGATGATAAGCACCAGCACTCCGAACTAGAAAGTGAAATATCTACCGCCCCTTCTACTTATATGCACATAGCATCTGTGCACATGGCGGCTGATGATTATGAAAAATCAAGCGGAAGTGCTGATCAGCAGAAATGCGTTGAGGCTTTCGAAGGAAGTCTTAATGCGTTGAACATATCCATGCATACTTTAGCCTCTATCGTTCTGGAGATCAAGGACATATTGGTTCCCACTGCCTCCACACATGCGGCTCCGACGGTTTATGATGGGTCTAGTACCCTGCCCATCATAAACCAAGTCGTACAGTCATCGGCCACTCCGTCGACCATCAATCCAGCAGTATCCAACGAAATACAGCAAGCACTCGAGCAGTTATATGCTCGCCATGATGCCAAATAAAAGCGAGCCACACTCTAAAAGATGGGCATCCGACAGCCTTATCCTGCTGAGTGGGATAATGTGGTTTATCCTCCCAAATATAAACCATAGACTATCACCCCTTATGATACTAAAGAGTAGCCCAGACGATACTTGAGGTACTTTACAACAGTAATAGGACACTTGCCAAAGGATGACGCCCTTCTCACCAGCATCTTCGTTGGAGCTCCACAGGAGGTGGCCTATAAATGGTTCTGCAGTTTACCCGACAACTGTATTAGATCATTTGAAGACCTGAAGAACATGTTCCTGGAATGGTTCTACAAAGAAGGGCTGGACATGATGATGTCTACTCTCGTGGACATCGTTCAGAAAGAAAAGAGCCCGTACAAGCGTACATTAAACGCTTCTGCCAAGCTATCCTAAGGCTACCTCCAGGCATGCTTGAGCCCATGCTCATGGATTCATGCCGCAAGAATATGCTCCATGCCATCAAACTGTGGCACAGTACACCCTGTACCAAGTGGACGCCCTTCATTATAGAAGCAGACGTAGCTCAGAAGAAGGCACAGGACGCACAAGTTATTCAAGCACATTTTATGGTATCATTGGAACTATTATGTAATCGATTCATTTACTTGGTTTTGCAGATCCTAAAATAATTCTCTCCTTTCTAGAACCTTATCTTTTCTCTTTTTGAGCATAGAACTTATATTATCTGAGTAAATCATTCTAATTTGATGCAGTTATTTGAGTTCTTATTTTTGAAACAGAGGGTCGAGGTGAAGGAGGTCAGCCACTCACCTTAGTCTTTTGCTTCAGGCGAAGGACTGGTTGGCTGCGCTTAGACGTCGCCTACGCGATCACCTGCAATCGTATAAGCAACTGATTATATACTGTGTTATTCAAAGGATTCGATATTAATGCGAAGTTCGAAAATGCAAGTCACAAAAACCATCAAAAATATTTACAAAAATGCATTCACGAAAACCAAAGCCAAAGCCAAATTAAGTGCGGCATGAACCAAAGCAATGGGAGGTCTCTCCCGACTCAGCTGCAGAGCCAATCCTTGAGACACAACCTGCTGAATATGGAACTTGATTCCGAAGAAGTCTTTCCATAATAAGAAAAGGATCTTCATTCAATCGTTCCCGTTCGACCGATTCAACCGATCCCGGTCTATCGGTTCCGACTGAATCGGTAGCGACAGTGTTCATTTCTCGTACACCCTGTAGACGAAAATAGGCATGATGTAGGGACAGGGAACTACATTAAGGGACTACCTTTTGTCAGTAAGCATTTCATAAATATTGTCATGACTGTGACATGACATATGTGTGAGTTATATAGAGGTACTTGTGTGTTGGCTGATCACCCGTGCGCATGTGTTAGGTCTAACTGCTAATAGAGGCATGTTAGGAGACTTAGCAGTTAGTAGAGATGCATTGTCGTGGTTGCGACTTAGATAAGAGCATAGGGTGGGGAGAATATTTCCTTAGCGTATGGGCCATGTATGCACTTATCCATTATAACTTGTGAGCTTCGTTGGTTGTGCATGTAAATATTCTTTACTAGACTGATTCTCTACTGTGCTGGTTCCTCTGACGTTCACGAAGTGTTATAGACATAGGACCCTAGTGCCCATAGAGGGGACCATACCGATCCCATTATAGCCAGAGGGCCCATACATTGAAGGTTTATTCCGAACAGCATTATCATAGTAGAATGGTTCAGTGGCCTTAGTTGATGTCATGTCGCACTCCGTTCTAGTCATTGCATTGAACAGTACGAAATAGTGTGCTAACCTTATCCTTGTTTGGTTGTAGAGATAGTTTACTGTTTTAATGATGGGATATTGGGTCATGTTATGATTTCGACTATTTACTTTTACTTGTGACTTTGTGACATATTTTATATTCAGTTCATATAGCATGTTTATATGTATCTTGTTACTTCTCTTTGAGGACCTGGTAATTTCTCTAAGTGTATGCTTTTATGAATTTTCGTAAGATTTCCAGCCAAGATCGTGATCTTCACTCTCTATCGAAGATCACACGCACTTAGACCATTTAGCTGCTTGTATTCTTTCTTTTTGCTAATCCTTTTTTTTAAAATTTAAATATTGGTAGTAGATTTGTCTCCATCCAGCAAATTGTAAAAAAGACAACTCAGTTTGATTTTTTAATACCGTTATTATTATTTCTGTGGATGAGATTATAAGTGAAGTCATGGCTATTTGTATACTGCAAAATTACAGCTTATGTATACTATTATATGGCTGGCATGTACGTTCTAGTCCTACGTATTTTGGGACTGGAATGTTACATGTTTTTGTGGTGGGCCATGCAGATCAATGACTAAATTGTTTAGTTATATGACTGTACCAAGCAAGCTTGCATACAGGATTATAGTCTAGGATCTCATCCACATCTCCACCCTTGATTCCATTTTCGAACTCTCGCTTGACTATCTTGAATCGCATCTTATCTGATCTTTTTCTACCGTAAATCTTATCTTTTCCTTCGTGCTTAATAGAGGATAGGAAGATGAGTCATACAAAGATATACATGTTCTATTGTTCCATTACACTATTAGTATAACTCTTATAAGTTGGATAGTATGCCTCACAACCTAGCATCCCGTTGTCCTTATAACCTATTAATAAGGTATAATTGAATGATACTAATAGGTTTGCCTAGACTATAGAGTTTAGAGGCCCTAACCCATTTGGTCGACTAAGTCCGTAGATAAGAAGACAGTAGGACAACTGTAGAGGCACGAACATCGGACGAGTCTTAGATTTTGATGAACTTGAACTACGTGTGCCTTCTTTCAATCATAAATCTCTCGTACTTATATTTTTGGACTACCTTGACTAATGCTGCTATTATAGCCTAGTTTTGCAAGCTTATTCTTTGTTGAGTTTGTTCAGGACATATATTTATTGGAGATGCCCACTAACATATTGTCTAATTAGACTTGGTGTATTATGGTCTGATCAACCTAAGTGCACTTGGTTCACTCTTTATATGGTTATTCCACGTGGACTAAGATATGGATAAAATATATACTTTTGCTCTTGGATCTCATCCACAACTGCCTTGACAACTATGTTTGAATTATTCAATCGTCTTTGGAACCCCATATTCGCATTCGATCCCCTCTCCCTTGAACTCTTTATTATTTTTCACCAATACTTATTTCGAAAAACAAATGCTCGTGCTTAAGGGAAGATACACACAGAATTTTTCACGTAGTTCGCTATACCACCTATGACCATGAAAGCTAAATATATACAGCTATAGTTAGCCATCGACCAAGCCATGAGACTACATCCTGTAAGACCCAGTTTTCTGAAATTAGGGTATTTTTGAAAATTTATTATTTTTATTATTTATTAATGGTGATTTAGTCATGTTATGAATTTTGGTGATTTTTAGTTAGATTAAAATTATTTTCTAAGTCATGGCTTATGACTTTGTGATTTTACTAGTGTAACCCTAGTGTAAACCCTAGAGATTTCATAACCTAGAGACCAACCATGACCATGTAAGCCTAACCATGTGATTAGGATATCAAATTACCACTTTTTAGTCAAAAGGGTATTTTGGTAATTTATTAGAATTTATTTGGATTTATGTAGTTTATTATTATTTAATTAGTGGATTAGTGTCATGTTAGCTTCTAACCTAGTTTAGCACTAATCTAGAGGTTAGCAACTAACCTAGAAGACTAATGTTAGATATTATCTTTATGATAAATATCTAGATATTCCTTTTTTAGATATTTAGAACCTAAATATCTAACCCCTTAGTCAAAGACTTAGGGGCTAAGCTTTGCAAGGTGGAAAGAGGCCCTATAGCCTACCCCTACCCCCCTATGGCAGCCCAACACTGCCCCCCTTCCTATATAACCCCATCACATTTTATTCATGATCATTTTACAAGTATTAAACCTACAAAAATTCTATTTTCATGAAACCTTGATAACTTCCTCAATTTTGAACCAAATCACTCCTAGTCTTTTGCATTAGGTTCCTACAACCTAGAAGGTGCTAAGGGAGGCTAGCAAGCTGGACACAAGGACTCGGACACCAACAAGTGGATAGGATACCCCCCCCTCTTATTGAGTTCCCTTTGAAAATTGCATCAATAGGTAAATACCCATAAACCTAGTTAATATTATGATTTGTCTTCATAAATGCATGCATCTAGGTACCATGGAACTGTAGGCTAAGTTTGGTGAGATTTAGACTTGGTTTTGTGTCCGTATCGGACACGTATCAGTGGTTTTATATAGGTGTTTGGTGAAATGCCACATAGGACTTTTTATTCAAAATTTTCCAAACAAAATATATTTTTAGGTAGCCCTAGATGTGTAGGACACGATTCCCTAGGACTGAGCATGAATTGGACACTGTTCGTGTCCAAAACAGGACACGAACCCACTGATTTTAACACACTGTTTATACTGTGCGCACTGTAAACACGCATGTGTTTGACACTTCGTGTCGTGTCCACACGTGTTGTGGATACGATACAGTGACCTAGACACGTACCCTGACACCCCACCTATCCTAGGACACGACCACGACACCATAAGTTGCACACACGTGGCCCTAGACTGGTCGACACGCGTGCACGACGCAGCACGACAGTACGCGCGGCTCCCCTGCTGCTGCACATCTCGTGCTCGCTGCACGTGACACGTGGACACGGGAAACTTGACACAAACCTAGGGGCAATGTCTGACAAGACATCCCCAAAGTTTCGTATCAAGCCGTGTCGTGTCGAGTGAGGAATCGCACTCGTACTGGACACACACTGTCACTTACACGCACGCACAGTGCCTCTGATACGCACTTCGTGTGCGGACACGGGGACACTTGGACACGAATCAGGTACCTAGACACTTAGCCTGACCCTAGGCGAACCCACACGCGTGAGCACGAGACACATGGACACGTGTGTCGTGTCCTACACGCGTGTGCACCTTAGCACGATACTGTGCACTGTAATTTACCCGATTTGGGTTTTAGACTCCTGGACACGCCGTGTCGTGTCGTGGTGGACTCCCATCGACACACACGACACGTATGTATGTGGGGTTAGGTTTACCAACCCTTAGTCTTGGGTATTAGCTAGGGTTGGGTCGTCAATTTGGGTTTACCTATTTTCTCTGTACACTGTCATATTTCCAGAGTTTGGATAAATTCCCAGTTTTTAGAAATGAGTTTTGATTTGATTTTTATTATCATTTATACATGTATATGTATATTTCAGTATTGTATACATATGTATATATATATATGTGTGTGTATGTGAGTTTTTAGGGTGTACACATGTGTATAGATGTGTATATACACATATGTATTAATGTAGGTTTGTGTGTGTGTTGGGGCCAAATCCTGTTCCAGGAGCTGGAAATCCCCCCACATTCCTGTTAACTCTCTCTCCCTCTCTCTATTCAGTCTCCCCTATTCTCTCTCTCTATATGAGTCTCTCTCTCTCATTATATCTCTATATATATATTGTATATATATTGTATATATATTGTATTAGGTATATATATACATATACATATATATGTCTATATGTTATAGAGATGTGTGTATAAATATAAGTTATATATATTTGGGTATGGGTATATACATATTGACCCCTATATATAGGTATAATGTATAGACCCTATTATAGGTGTAAACCTATGAACCCTATAGCCTTGACCTAGGAATACTAACCTATGGGCTATGATACTAGCCTATGGCCATTAGGCCTAACCCTAATTGACTAGTAAACCAAGACTTAGCTAGTTTGACCCCAATTTGACTAAGTGTTGACCAAGGTCAACCTTAGGTCAAATTTGAACTAGCTTAACCTAGTTTTGACTTAAACTAACCTAGAATGACTAGTTTGACTAACCCTAACTAGTTTAACATTGTTTGACCTATATAAGGGTATTATTGTAACTTGAGTTATATGGGTAGTCCCATGTAGATGAAGATATGTATGGGGTTAAGTGAGATAATAGGAGTTGAGTCTTGATTTGAGTTAGAGTATGGATTTGCTTGATTATAGGGTTAAGTTTGGTTTGTACTATATGTATTTGTGAGTGATATACCTTGTATAGGAAGTTGGTTATACCTTAGCCTAGTATTATAGTACCTTAGGTATTCTAAGACGGGTTAGCCTATGTTTGGTTATGAGTTAGCCTTATAGAGTTTGACTGGATGTTGACCATTAGTCAAGATTAACCTAATTACCTGACTGACTAGTCTTTGTTTGACCAATACCTTAGTTGGTCTAAGTTTGACCTAGACTTGACCCAGATTGATCATGTTGACTAGTATTTGACTAGTTTGATTAGAATGTTGACCAGGAGTTGACTTTAACCTAGATTTGACTAAACTTGACTTGTTTGACCTTGTTTGACTCTATTTGACTTACTTTGATTCCCTGTGACCTAATATGACTTAATTTGACTTAGATTGACTGTAGAGTTGACTAAGTTTGACTTTGACCTAGATTGGCTTAGAATTCATATAGATTGCATCGTAGATTTTATTTACCTTCATTTTGGATATGTCATAACTGTATTGCTCTATTTTAGGACATTGTGACCCTGGTACAGACATCTGATATTACACTACTCTTTCCAGAGTAACAGGCGAGTACATTCTCTGATAATTCTCTCATTTATTTGTCGATTACTGTATTTCAGTTCTAGTTAGTTCTATGTGATTCTCTGTATCAACACGTATGGATATTTCTGGATTCATGTATGCGACACATACCTTACTTACTGATCTCTATTACTAGAATCACTGGAATCATTCTGGAATCATTTCTGGAATCATCATTTGGCCGGACTCATCTCGATTTTTGTGTCTTGTACTGGATTCACTTGCTGGGCGGGGAAATATTGAGTAAGACATGTAGACATACCCCAAATCTGGAATCTCCAAACTGGAATCTACTGGAAGCATAGCCATCTCTTGCCTGATCAGTGAGAGATGTGCCTGATACCTACAGCCGTTTACATGTCGACCTCGGTATTTTAAAACACACTGTTAGATCATAGTTGGACTCACCCTGGTTTCATTGATCACTGTTGGACTCATCTTATACTGGAAATTATCTGGTATCAGATTATATGGACTGGACTCACACTGGAATTATATTAGACTTATATCGTACTGTCTGGACTCACACATGATATTCTAGTTCAGTTAGCTTTTATTACAGTCTTCATTGCCATGATTCTTCTCTTGTTTTAGTTACCTTTCTTTTCTTGTATCTTACTGTGTCTCTGTGCCATCATTACCTGCATAGAACTGCCATGCTCATCAATAAAACTGTCTATAACTGCTTTATAGTTCTTTGTCATTTACTTGGGTTTTTCTTGATGAGTTGTGCTCGTTCCCGTCCTGATTGGACCTGTTGAAAATATTACAGATGATAATCTTAAGGACACATGCCCTGCTTACCATGGACCTGGCGAGGGATTAGCTACCTTTGGTCCCGACTCTCAGGAGTGATTCAGGAGATTAGCTAGTACACTACTTTAGCTTTCATGTTTCGGCTTGTTGTATTAAAGTTAAGATATTGAGTCTGTATTAAGTTGGTTTGAGATATTGGAGTTTTGTTTAGCAGTTAGTTGTTGTTGTCTTTAATTCCTTAGGTATAACTTCTGTGTTATCTTTTCGTGCTTAGACTGTGTTTGAGTAGATCATACCCTTTTACTTGCCCTCCATTCGGAGCTGATATCTGGACAAGTACTTTTTATATTCACTGCATGAGATTAGTTAGCAACCTAGAACAGCTTACTACCGCCGACACTGCGGCGTAGGCTGGACGTAACCACTTTTCGTGCCCCTATACTGGGTGCGGGTCGTGACACGTTTTTAGTGGTGGCCCACGCAGGTCGAGAGTCGCATTAGTGTGATGTCGTGGTAGTACAACGATTAGTTGTACTGCTGCACGCCTGCGATAGGAATTAAGGAATAGGTTTTAGTCGAGAGAGTACTCAATCACAGATAGGACTACTTGAGAAGATTCCTGGGACGACCCTTGAGAATCTCATTATAAACTATCTCGAAATTCGATTCTGACAGTATCTGTCTATCTTCTTGAATTCATCGTTGAATTGATTCTTGGTATTCATTATTGACTTGATTTTCTACCAAGATAGCATTATGGGCTAGGTTGCCTTAGTCATGGAATCTGGAGTCTTCTACGGCCATATCAGCTGGTTGGGCGATGAGATAGAGTCTGATTTTGGATGTATTTCTCGGGTATGGAAATTTAAAGTTTTCGCAGCCAAGCTAGCGGCAATACAAAAATTTTAAATACCATGATTCTAGATGTATGTACATTAGTTGTGGACTCTATGGATTATCGCAGCCATGCTTACTGGTGTAACGAGGATTCTGGTGGTATGGTTCTGGATAGACGGGTACGATTATTAGATTGCAGGATAGATACCATATAGATAGTGCCCTAGAGAAATTGAGTAGAATATCAGGGTGGGTATCACTTGAGTGTCATGGAATAGATAGAGGGAGCTAGGCCACCTGTAGCTCAGCACCAGAGGGGTGGAGCTTTTGCGATGACGGTCGAGGAGACCAACGCTGCAGGTGACGGGTTAGCAGGTTTGTCTTTTCTGTCCTTCCTTTCCCATCTTGTTGTATGATTCCATTAGTACCTGTCAGGATATGCTTGTGATATACTAGATAGTGTAGTTACCCTATTCAAGACTATGGAATCACGACCAGTAGGACTGTGATTGCATGTTATCTTTTGACTCTGATTGACTGGGGGTTTGACCTAGAAGGAGTACGACTATCTTAATTTCGAGGACGAAATTTCTCTAAGGAGGGTAGACTTGTAAGACCCAGTTTTCTGAAATTAGGGTATTTTTGAAAATTTATTATTTTTATTATTTATTAATGGTGATTTAGTCATGTTATGAATTTTGGTGATTTTTAGTTAGATTAAAATTATTTTCTAAGTCATGGCTTATGACTTTGTGATTTTACTAGTGTAACCCTAGTGTAAACCCTAGAGATTTCATAACCTAGAGACCAACCATGACCATGTAAGCCTAACCATGTGATTAGGATATCAAATTACCACTTTTTAGTCAAAAGGGTATTTTGGTAATTTATTAGAATTTATTTGGATTTATGTAGTTTATTATTATTTAATTAGTGGATTAGTGTCATGTTAGCTTCTAACCTAGTTTAGCACTAATCTAGAGGTTAGCAACTAACCTATAAGACTTATGTTAGATATTATCTTTATGATAAATATCTAGATATTCCTTTTTTAGATATTTAGAACCTAAATATCTAACCCCTTAGTCAAAGACTTAGGGGCTAAGCTTTGCAAGGTGGAAAGAGGCCCTATAGCCTACCCCTACCCCCCCATGGCAGCCCAACACTACCCCCCTTCCTATATAACCCCATCACATTTTATTCATGATCATTTTACATGTATTAAACCTACAAAAATTCCGTTTTCATGAAACCTTGATAACTTCCTCAATTTTGAACCAAATCACTCCTAGTCTTTTGCATTGGGTTTCTACAACCTAGAAGGTGCTAAGGGAGGCTAGCAAGCTGGACACAAGGACTCGGACACCAACAAGTGGATAGGACACCCCCCCTCTTATTGAGTTCCCTTTGAAAATTGCATCAATAGGTAAATACCCATAAACCTAGTTAATATTATGATTTGTCTTCATAAATGCATGCATCTAGGTACCATGGAACTGTAGGCTAAGTTTGGTGATATTTAGACTTGGTTTTGTGTCCGTATCGGACACGTATCAGTAGTTTTATATAGGTGTTTGGTAAAATGCCACATAGGACTTTTTATTCAAAATTTTCTAAACAAAATATATTTTTGGGTAGCCCTAGATGTGTAGGACACGATTCCCTAGGACTGAGCATGAATTGGACACTGTTCGTGTCCAAAACAGGACACGAACCCACTGATTTTAACACACTGTTTATATTGTGCACACTGTAAACACGCAAGTGTTTGACACTTCGTGTCGTGTCCACACGTGTTGTGGACACGACACAGTGACCTAGACACGTACCCTGACACCCCACCTATCCTAGGACACGACCACGACACCATAAGTTGCACACACGTGGCCCTAGACTGGTCGACACGCGTGCACGACGCAGCACGACAGTGCGCGCGGCTCCCCTGCTGCTGTACATCTCGTGCTCGCTGCACGTGACATGTGGACACGGGAAACTTGACACAAACCTAGGGGCAATGTCTGACAAGACATCCCCAAAGTTTCGTATCAAGCCGTGTCGTGTCGAGTGAGGAATCGCACTCGCACTGGACACACACTGTCACTTACACGTGCGCACAGTGCCTCTGATACGCACTTCGTGCGCGGACACGGGGACACTTTGACATGAATCAGGTACCTAGACACTTAGCCTGACCCTAGGCGAACCCACACGCGTGAGCACGAGACACATGGACACGTGTGTCGTGTCCTACACGCGTGTGCACCTTAGCACGATACTGTGCACTGTAATTTACCCGATTTGGGTTTTAGACTCCTGGACACGCCGTGTCGTGTCGTGGTGGACTCCCATCGACACACACGACACGTATGTATGTGGGGTTAGGTTTACCAACCCTTAGTCTTGGGTATTAGCTAGGGTTGGGTCGTCAATTTGGGTTTACCTATTTTCTCTGTACACTGTCATATTTCCAGAGTTTGGATAAATTCCCAGTTTTTAGAAATGAGTTTTGATTTGATTTTTATTATCATTTATACATGTATATGTATATTTCAGTATTGTATACATATGTGTGTGTATGTGAGTTTTTAGGGTGTACACATGTGTATAGATGTGTATATACACATATGTATTAATGTAGGTTTGTGTGTGTGTGTTGGGGCCAAATCCTGTTCCAGGAGCTGGAAATCCCCCCCCATTCCTGTTAACTCTCTCTCCCTCTCTCTATTCAGTCTCCCCTATTCTCTCTCTCTATATGAGTCTCTCTCTCTCATTATATCTCTATATATATATTGTATATATATTGTATATATATTGTATTAGGTATATATATACATATACATATATATGTCTATATGTTATAGAGATGTGTGTATAAATATAAGTTATATATATTTGGGTATGGGTATATACATATTGACCCCTATATATAGGTATAATGTATAGACCCTATTATAGGTGTAAACCTATGAACCCTATAGCCTTGACCTAGGAATACTAACCTATGGGCTATGATACTAGCCTATGGCCATTAGGCCTAACCCTAATTGACTAGTAAACCAAGACTTTGCTAGTTTGACCCCAATTTGACTAAGTGTTGACCAAGGTCAACCTTAGGTCAAATTTGAACTAGCTTAACCTAGTTTTGACTTAAACTAACCTAGAATGACTAGTTTGACTAACCCTAACTAATTTAACATTGTTTGACCTATATAAGGGTATTATTGTAACTTGAGTTATATGGGTAGTCCCATGTAGATGAAGATATGTATGGGGTTAAGTGAGATAATAGGAGTTGAGTCTTGATTTGAGTTAGAGTATGGATTTGCTTGATTATAGGGTTAAGTTTGGTTTGTACTATATGTATTTGTGAGTGATATACCTTGTATAGGAAGTTGGTTATACCTTAGCCTAGTATTATAGTATCTTAGGTATTCTAAGACGGGTTAGCCTATGTTTGGTTATGAGTTAGCCTTATAGAGTTTGACTGGATGTTGACCATTAGTCAAGATTAACCTAATTACCTGACTGACTAGTCTTTGTTTGACCAATACCTTAGTTGGTCTAAGTTTGACCTAGACTTGACCCAGATTGATCATGTTGACTAGTATTTGACTAGTTTGATTAGAATATTGACCAGGAGTTGACTTTAACCTAGATTTGACTAATCTTGACTTGTTTGACCTTGTTTGACTCTATTTGACTTAGTTTGATTCCCTGTGACCTAATATAACTTGATTTGACTTAGATTGACTGTAGAGTTGACCAAGTTTGACTTTGACCTAGATTGGCTTAGAATTTATATAGATTGCATCGTAGATTTTATTTACCTTCATTTTGGATATGTCATAACTGTATTGCTCTATTTTAGGACATTGTGACCCTGGTACAGACATCTGATATTACACTACTCTTTCCAGAGTAACAGGCGAGTACATTCTCTGATAATTCTCTCATTTATTTGTTGATTACTGTATTTCAGTTCTAGTTAGTTCTATGTGATTCTCTGTATCAACACGTATGGATATTTCTGGATTCATGTATGCGACACATACCTTACTTACTGATCTCTATTACTGGAATTACTGGAATCATTCTGGAATCATTTCTGGAATCATCATTTGGCCGGACTCATCTCGATTTTTGTGTCTTGTACTGGATTCACTTGCTGGGCGGGGAAATATTGAGTAAGACATGTAGACATACCCCAAATCTGGAATCTCCAAACTGGAATCTACTAGAAGCATAGCCATCTCTTGCCTGATCAGTGAGAGATGTGCCTGATACCTACAGCCGTTTACATGTCGACCTCGGTATTTTAAAACACACTATTAGATCATAGTTGGACTCACCCTGGTTTCATTGATCACTGTTGGACTCATCTTATACTGGAAATTATCTGGTATCAGATTATATGGACTGGACTCACACTGGAATTATATTAGACTTATATCGTACTGTCTGGACTCACACATGATATTCTAGTTCAGTTAGCTTTTATTACAGTCTTCATTGCCATGATTCTTCTCTTGTTTTAGTTACCTTTCTTTTCTTGTATCTTACTGTGTCTCTGTGCCATCATTACCTGCATAGAACTGCCATGCTCATCAATAAAACTGTCTATAACTGCTTTATAGTTCTTTGTCATTTACTTGGGTTTTTTTTGATGAGTTGTGCTCGTTCCCGTCCTGATTGGACCTGTTAAAAATATTACAGATGATAATCCTGAGGACACATGCCCTGCTTACCATGGACCTGGTGAGGGATTAGCTACCTTTGGTCCCGACTCTCAGGAGTGATTCAGGAGATTAGCTAGTACACTACTTTAGCTTTCATGTTTTGGCTTGTTGTATTAAAGTTAAGATATTGAGTCTGTATTAAGTTGGTTTGAGATATTGGAGTTTTATTTAGCAGTTAGTTGTTGTTGTCTTTAATTCCTTAGGTATAACTTCTGTGTTATCTTTTCGTGCTTAGACTATGTTTGAGTAGATCATACCCTTTTACTTGCCCTCCATTCGGAGCTGATATCTGGACAAGTACTTTTTATATTCACTGCATGAGATTAGTTAGCAACCTAGAACAGCTTACTACCGCTGACACTGCGGCGTAGGCTGGACGTAACCACTTCTCGTGCCCCTATACTGGGTGCGGATCGTGACACATCCTATGCATCCTGATTGGCTTCGAGTCGTTCCTAGAAATATTTTGACAAATTTCTTGCCTAGCTTGGTCATAACCTTGATTGAGATGGGTTGATCAACTCGACCCTAAGTACTAGCTAGAATTATTTGAACCAAGCCTATTAGACATCCTATAGTACATCCGCAATGATATATAGAGAGTATTTACCATGGTCGTGATAGGCATCCATCCTAGGAGTAGGGATATGACAAGCATTTTCCTAGTTATACCATTGAGACACAATTTAATACTAGAGCCACACCCTCGCTGGTTTTGTTAACTTGCATAATGTAAATACCTTGGCCTCATCTAGGGAGATTAGCATTCACTAGTTAGCATCAACATTGCATAAGCCCTACATTTGACACTTGTAGTAGCCTCATAACCGTAGCATAAGATAAACTTGTTTGGATTAACAAATGAAGGACTTAGTCTTTAAAAGATTTCTACGATATGCCTTAGAGTATGATACCCCTCTTTGTAAATCTGTATATGCTATAAGAAGGGTGAAATGGCCTATGTCCTTGGGTTGTGCATCATCATAGCATTTCGTACTAGGAGAATTCCTTTGGAAACGCAAGTATGACATACACAATCGGTTTTAATTTATTCTAAATTGGAGAACGATCTTCAAACTTTATTAATATCTACCATATCATGTTATCTGTTACATCGTGTATTATTCTTTTATAATCAAAAGTCAAGGTACAATATCATGACTTGAATTTTTCTAACTTCATTCATCATAGAATCGCGTCTTAGTTTAATTTTGAGAAAGGAATTTCTGAAGTGTATAGGTTGTAAGCCCTCCAAAATTTAGGATTTACTTGGATTACTGATGATTAGGATAAGCTAGTTCCCACTAGGATGATAAATCAGTGCCGCATGAACACCCACCTTTTATTTAGATCATTCGATGTCCTCTACCGTGACATTGATATTCGGAACGCAATACTAGTTGTTAACTTCCAACAAATTTCATATGCAAGACCTAGACGAGTCCACCTTCATTTAGGCATATCATGTCCCTCTCAAACCCGTCCCCTTGTACCCTATTTTTATGATGCTACTTTTGGGTCAAAAAGGCTAACTATAACCCTTACTGTAATACCGATGTACTTTCCGACTTTAATTAGAGATCCAACCTCGACTCAAATCTTTCGACTCTAGTGTGCCACTCAATGCAGTTTCCATAGGCTACTTAAACACAAAAGTTCCAGAAGGCACATTTTTGGACTTAACGAACCTAGTAACCAACCCTACTGGCAAGTAGCTCAACCACTTGAGTTGGAACCTATTCTAGGTTATCCTAAACTAATAGGAATGGTTCAGATTGGTTTTATGGGATCTTGTCCAGACAATATAGATTGAAACCTAAGATTCATTTAATCAAAGATTGATGTCGAATTAGGGAACCCATTAAAACCCAATTAAACCCATCTATGCATATCATCATATTTGGACTATAAAACCAAATATTGTGAAGTACAACCCTACACCTATTATGTACTTCCCATCTTTTGGTCCACTAATTCTCCTTCCGTAAATCCCCTAACAGTATCTCTTCGTAGCCTATGTTATGCGATGACTAGAATCCTGCTGTACCAACTTATTTTCGGTTATGCTCGACCAAGGCCTCTCCTACTGCCTTGATGAAACATGGTCAATATATGACCAATGTTAAATAAGTAATACCTGGGCTTCCTTTAGAGTCCGTGACTATGATTAGAAGTACCTCATATTCTCATACATCTCCTTGAAATTTGACCTTCTTAGAAGTCCTATTAATGTCCTTTCCACGATTAACCAATTTCCATAAGTTGGGTAGAACCTTGTGAAGTACGTATAGGCAACTCTAAAGGGGATGAATAGAGTTTATGTCGATAATAACCAAATATAAATTAACACTTTCACCAATAGAATAATTAATCAGAGTATTGATGTGAAAATAAAAGAGATCAGAAAAGCATACATAAACACAGCAGTTTTAACCTGGTTTCCCTTATGGAGGACTAGTCCAGGCCGGAGAACTCTTGCTCAGGATTGAAATCAACTATTTGTAAAATAGAGGTACACCACATGCCTTTACTCAGAAGAGCACGCCAACTTCTTACACTTTTGCTAAGGCGAAACTAGGAATTGTCCAAGCGACTACTTTCAAACTCTTGCACAGAACTTCTAGCTGAATTGCACTGAGCGCATTGGGGCTTAGAAAGTTTTGTGGCTAGTAGATGGGAGGAGTAGGCTTATAATGTATAAGGCTATAGAAGATGAGAAGATGAGATAAAGAGATGAATGAAAATAAAAGAAATCATGCCCTATATATACTAGCCCAGGGAAGCAGGGGTCGGCCAGAACTCTCTCCCAAAATTCAAATTTTTGGCCGTTGGACAACTAGCAACCAACAAATCCTAGAAATTAGGATCCTGAATTTCAGGAACCAGAGTTCGGCCCGAACTCTACCTAGGGCAGAGTTTGGCCCGAATTCTACTTTCTTGGGCCAGAATGTTCAATTTGGCTAGGATGTTCAAATGGGCTTGGTTTGGTTTAGTGATTGTTTGGTGGAGCTTTGGATAAGTGATTCTAGGTTTAAGACACTCAGTGCTACGCAACATACATAATCCTAGACTCAAATAAATGTAAAATTACAGACACATAATACAAGTAATAGCAGCATGTGTTGATGACGTCGTGTCTCAAACCGAGATGTGATGATGTTTTGACTATGGCTTGATGTGTCAAATTGGATCATAACTGATATAATTTTTGTCAATACTCAAAATCAGGTTGACTATGACCCAGTTTGGGTCAATAATCTCCCCCATTTTGATAATTGACAAAACAATATTTGTATGCGCCAATGTTCACACCTAGACACATGTTATAGGGAGTAAAAGCAAATGAATGGCATGGAATGAATAGCTCCCTCATAGATGGATATGCCGGCTCTCCCGTAAATAGATGTCCTGAGACAAAGCTCTTATCCAAAAACAACATGATCATATACAATCAAATATTTCTCCTCCTTTGTCATTTATCACAAATAAATATCGAAGTGCTCCCCCATAAACAGATAAATGATTAACAATGAGATGACTTTCAATCACATAACCATGGAAAATAGAACTAGTAGTTTACAAAAATTCAAACTAAGCCAACTTGCAGTAATACAATGAAGAAGAAAAAACTACAAAGCATAGTGCTAAAAGTAGGAAACTACAATGTATAACTAATACATAACTAAGTCATCATCATCAGCAGCAACAGGAACAGAACCACAACCATTATGGAGCACGAGATGGTCCAGCAGTATATGAGGGGTCACTGGCAGAGCGATGAGGATCAACAGACGCTGTATCCGGATCCAGATACCGTATTGTCCAGGGGTCATCAATCCGGTAACCTTCACCAAAAGGGTCCTGCCCCGTAGGAAATGGCATAGTGGGATGTCGAGCCATATTGTACTGGATGTCGTACAGTGTGTTGCTGATGGCACTCATCTGAAGAGTGGTATGATAATCCAACACAGTGTAATGATCGTCTTCCAAACGGAAGCGATCGCACAGCATGTCAAGGATAGAGTCAAGGGTGGCTGGGGGCACAGGCTCGAGTGCATCAGGATCAGATGGTACCTCCTCAACTGACTCGGAAGAAGCAACGACAGCAGTAGTCCTGCGGGCCTTAGATAGAAAGGCAGGAGCAGGTAAGATCTGACATTCGTCTAAAGGGACATAAAAAGCACGAAAGATCAAGGGTAGATACATCACGTATACAAGCGATTTAGGTTTCTTCCTTACACGAATCATCCAGTCCATCATTGGGCGAGGAAAGTTGAAGGGGATATTGAAGTGAAGGTAGTAAAGGGCTGTGATCTAATGATATGTAACTTTATCGGTGGATCCCGCTTTGGGCAAGATAGATAAAAAGATTATCCGATGAAGTTTATAAAAGTGATTATTGAGATACTTTACCTTAAGTTTATGAGGGCGTGTGTTAGGTTCACACATAATATCCTCGAAACCCTCAAGAGTGATGTCTCCAATAAATTGGAATTCATGAGAAGTTCGAGATAATCGACAAGATCAAAGTCGTCGAAAGAGATGTCAATGCCGGCGATACAGGAATAAATTCTAGTATCATCATGTGTCATATTGCAGAAAAACATTTGGATGGCATTTAGATAGCTAATGGATTGGGTGGACACAAGTTCATCTAAACAAGGATCCGTAAAGTTAGGATCAAAGTCGGAGAAAATGGTGAAGTTGATCGGATGCCCCGGCTCAATACTCCTTGATTTAAAATCCGAAAACCACTCATTAAAAGCATCTAATGTGACAAATATGTTTTCATCAAAGGTGTTGCCATTGGGTGGAGGTGGAGGATTAAATAAAGGATGATGGGTTGAACATTTTGTAGAGGAGGAGGAGGATTAGGTGAAGAAGCACCTTCAATTCTAGGCCTCTTCCCCCGATTAAGCAATTAAAGAGACATTGACAAGCAAAGCAAAGAGATAATGGAAAGTAGATGGTGAAAAGTGATTTATACCTCAAACAATTTGTTGGAGCTTGAGGAGAATCACCATAAACCCTTGATTCTTGAGTTTGGGAAGAGAAATCCTTAAGAATTGAGAGTTCTAGGGTTAGGGTTTGGAGAGGAAGGATTTTGAGAGAGGTTGAAAAAGGTGGTAATGAAGAGAGAGAGAGAGAGGGAATTCGGATATTAGAAGAGTAGGGCCGGCTGTTCACAACAAATCGTGGCCCTTGGATGAAAACAATGGACGGCTGAGAGCAGCTCAAGGTTCTGGAACCCAGCAGACAGAGTTCGGCCCGAGCTCTGCCATAGGCAGAGTTCGGCCCGAGCTCTACCATAGGCAGAGTTTGGCCCGAGCCCTGTAAGCTTGGTGCCAGAACTCAAAAAGTTTAATAGGATTTGTCTTGACTTAGTAATCTTGAAAGATATTAGGCATACAATAATTTACACCATGCAGTAAATTATTGTTAAAACACTTATCAGCATAGTTTAATGGCCTCAGGTTAGCTGTAGGGTCCGGGTCCCAGCTAGCGGTAGTCCGAAGACAAGTGCACCGTATTGCTTAGGCTTTTACTCCTTGTTGTCAGAAGGGCCCTTTCGGCTTGTACCCAAAGTAATGTAATCATAAATGATATATGTTATAACCGTTATTTACGTAGGTACAACTTATTGTACGATAGTTTCATCCAAAATTTCTAACTCTCGACGAAGAAAATTGAAGCGCTCTTCGGCTAGTGGTTTTGTGAAAAAAATCTGCTAGCTGATGTTCAGTGTCAATGAATTCTATGTTGATGGTACCATGCAGTTGATGATCACGCAAAAAAATGATGTCTAATCTCTATATGCATTGTACGTGAGTGACATATTGGATTTTTGGTCAAATTAATTGCACTAGTGTTATCACAGAAAATATGTATGTGCTTAAACAGTAAGTTATAGTCTTCAAGAGTTTGCTTCATCCACAGAATCTAAGCACAACAACGACTAGCTGCGATATATTCAGCTTCTGTTGTGGATAGTGCTACTGAATTCTGTTTCTCGCTAAACCAAGAGACTAAAGCCTTTCCTAACAAATGACACGTACCGCTAGTAATCTTACGGTCGACTTTGAATCCCGCAAAATCTGTATCAGAATATCCGATTAAGTCAAAGGTAGTGGTTTTGGGATACCACAAGCCAACCATAAGAGTTCCTTTAACATATCTAAAGATATGCTTAACTGCGGTCATGTGTGATTACTTAGTGTTAGCTTGATATCTAGCATATAGGCAAACACTAAACATGATATCGGGACAACTAGCAATTAAATACAATAGACTACCAATCATACCTCGATACTTACGTTGATCAACAGGTTTGCCGCTTTCATCTGGTTCCAACTTTGTTGTAGTAGCCATAGGAGTACTGATAGGTTTGATGTTGTCAAGCTCAAACTTTTTCAGCATGTCCTTTGTATACTTCGATTGACTGATGAAGACGCCTTGCGAGTATTGTTTGACTTACAGTCCAAGAAAGTAGTTGGGCTCTCCCATCATGCTCATCTCAAACTCGTTCTGCATATACTTGGCAAATTCTTTGCATAGACCCTCATTAGTAGACCCAAATATTTATTATCTACATAAATTTGAACTAACAGAAGGTGTCATTAAGGGATTTTATAAAAAGTATCATGTCAATTTTCCCTTTTGAAAAACCTTTTTCTAGTAAGAAGGTGCTAAGGCGTTCATACCAAGCTTTGGGAGCTTGTTTGAGGCCATAGAGTGCTTTCTTATGTTTGAAAATATGGTCGGGAAATTTGTGATTTTCAAAACCAGGCAGTTGTTTTACAAAAACCTCTTCTTTAATAAAGCCATTTAGAAAAGCAACTTTCACATCCATTTGAAAAAGTTTGAAGTTTTAAAAATATGTAAATGCACAAAGCATCCAAATAGATTCAAGTCGTACAACAGGAGCATATGTCTCATCGTAGTCGATACCTTCCTCTTGGTTGTATCTTTGAGCTCCGAGACGAGCCTTGTTGCGAGTGACTGAACCGTCCTCATTAACTTTGTTACGAAAAACCCATTTAGTACCAATGATCGAATGGTCAGCAGGTTTACAAACAAGTTCCCAAACCTGACTCCTTTCAAATTGGTTGAGTTCTTCTTGTATTGCAGATATCCAAAATTCATCGTTAAAAGCTTCTAAAATATTTTTGGGTTCTATCTGAGAAATGAATACAGTGCTAGCTATAAAGTCTCTTAAAGAAGATCGAGTAGTTACCCCTTTTGATACCTCACCTATTACCAAGTTTTCTAAATGTGAAGGGGTGAATTGGAACTTCTTTGGTAAGTCCTCCAGAGAACTGGTTCCGGGTGATGTATCCACAGGTGTAGAAGTTGATGGTTCAATGTGAGCGTTAACGTCGTCATCGGGGATAGCAGTTGTATTATTACTCTCATCAAATGTGACATTAGCAGACTCTTCAACAATCATAGAGCATTTTTTGAACTCTCTATATCCTTTGCTCTTGACAACATATCCAAGAAGAATACCTTCGTCGGCTTTGGCATCAAACTTGCCTAAGTTGTCTTTGTTATTTAGGATAAAATAGTGACAACCAAACACTCAAAAATAAGAAATATTAGGTGTCCTACCAAACCAAAGTTCATAGGAAGTTTTCTTTAAAATAGGTCGAATAAACACCCTATTCAAAACATGGCATGCTGTACTGACAGCTTCTGCCCAAAAATATTTCGAAAGAGAAAATGGATTCAACATAACTGTAGCCATATCGCCAAGATTCCTATTCTTCTGCACCACAACACCATTTTGTTGAGGAGTTTTAGGACAAGAATATTCATGATCAAAACCATTTGACTCACAAAACTTTACAAAATCAGAATTTTCGAATTCGCCACCATGATCACTTCGGATTCGAGTAATCATATATCCCTTTTTATTTTGAACCTTTTTAGAAAATACTTTAAAAACAGAAATGGTATCACTTTTGTTTATAAGGAAGAAAACCCATGTAAATCTAGAAAAATCGTCTACAACAACAAAAGCATAGAGTTTTTCGTCAAGACTGGCTACTCTACTAGGTCCAAATAAGTCCATGTGAAGCAATTGTAAAGGTCGAGTGGTACTTATAGTGTTGATGGATTTAAAAAAAGATTTGGTAGCCTTATTCTTTTCATATTCGGCACATACCGTGTCCTTTTTGAATGTGATGTCAGGCAGTCCTCTTACTAGCTTCTTGGTAGATAGTCTGGATATGTTGTCCATGTTAGCATGAACAAGACGCAGGTGCCATAATAGCCTTTCGTCTTTGTAGGCGTAGAGGCATCTTCCTGCACTGTTAGTATCTCTAGACGAATAAAAAATGTATATGTTATCTTCTTTTATCCCTTCAAAAGTGATGTCTCCAGATGATCCATCATAGATAAAGCATTTAGTTTGCTCAAAGTTAATATCATATCCATCATCAGCAAGATGATTGATGCTGAGCAAGTTATGCTTTAATTCAGTCACTAAATAGACATCCTTAATGATTGGAGAAGAAGGATTACCAATAGTACCATTACCTATGATGTAACCTTTCAGGTTGTTGTCGAAGGATACATATCCTTCCCTTTTATCGATAGTGTTGCGAATAGATTAGCATCTCTAGTCATATGTCGTGAGCACCTACTATCGAGAATCTATTTGCTTCTAGTTGGTATAGGAAGGTCCACCTACAACACAAGTAGATGTGACCTTTGTTACCCAGATCTTTGAGGGTCCTGAATGGTTAGTTTTCGGTACCCATACATATAGCTTCTTATCAACTAATTTTTTAATTCTATACTATGGTGATACGGGTCCATGTAAACCACAGTATGTACATGTAGCATGCATATTTATATTTGGTACAGGATGATAGTGATATCTATCTGTGTGCAGGATGATGATAGTGACTATGTGTGGTAGCAGGATGATAGTGACTATGTGTAGCAGCATGATGATAATAATAACTATGTGTTGGTCTTTTACGTCCTGTATGGGAGTATGTGTACATAAAAGCATATTTACATGTAGTACGTAGGTGCATGTTATTATGATGACGTGTTCTACTGTATTGGTGTTTAGTATATATATTGTGACTGTGAGACTGAGTTTGAGGTTGAGCAACCTGTTTGCCCAGTCTGATCTCTAATTTCTTAGAGGCAGCAAACACTTCATTATACTTAGCAGAAAGACCATTAATTCTAGCAGTACCAACCTTGTATTTGTTTTTCTCTTCAGTAAGCTCTTTATTGAGAGCTAAAATCTTACGTGTTTGTTTTTTAATGATAGATTCGGCATCATGTAAGCTTAATTTAAGCTTGAAGACCTCCTCGATGTCCTTTGTGGGAGGTGTGTCTCTAACATTATCTAGTAAGCATGAAAGTCTATGGATCTCAGCTTCATGAGCCGTGATTTTATCCTTAGCATGTTTATACTTGCTAATAACCTTTTTGTGGTCTTCTAGAAGATCACCAAAGGCATCACCAAGTTCATCAAAAGTGAAATCTTCAAGAGGATCATGAGTTACCTTATCAGAGGATGCCATTAGGCAGACGTTAGCCGAGTCTTGGGGAGTGTCATCTTCCTCGTCTGAGTCACTGGCTTCGCTTTCATGCCAGATACTGGTGTTGACATACTTTCGTGAGGATGACTTCTTATACGGCTTCTCATATCTGCCTCCTTTTTTTACTATATGGCAGTCTTTTCTGACATGTCTTGTCTTCTTGCAGTCAAAGCAAGTGGGTTCTTCATCGTCTTCCTTTTGGTCCTTCTTCCTTTGGTTGAAGTATAGAAACTTCTTGAAGTTGCGTACCAAGAGCGCTTGATCCTCACCATCGGAATTATCATCGTTTGTCTCCTCTGGAATGGTTCTTCGGTGATAAGCTCTAAGCGCGATTTTCTTTTGCTTTGGAGCAGGTTTGTCAAAGTCTTTGAGATCGAGCTCATGAGTCATCAGCTTGCCCATCAGAGTTTCCATTGACATGTTGGTGAGATCATTGACTTCGATGGTTACCGTCACCTTAGGGTTCTAAATTTTTGATAGCCCTCTGAGCAGCTTGCGGATCTTTTCATGGTTGGAATATTCTTTGCCAAGGGAAGATAGCGGGTTGACGATGTCGAGGAACCTTGTGAACATTTGAATGATTGTCTCATTTGGCTTCATCTTGAATGCCTCGTAATCTTGTGTCAGACGACTGATCTTTAATTCTTTAACCTGTGTGGTTCCTTCATAGGTTACCCCCAGAAGCTTTCACACTACATGTGAGGTGGAGCATGTAGAGACCATGTTGAATTCAGTCCTGTCTATAGCATAAAAGAGAGCATTAATAGCCCTAGCATCTAGACTAGCCTATTTCTTTTCCTGGTTGGTATATTTGTCGTAGGGTTTGTTAGTGAGAATCCCCTCGATAGCAATTCTAGCATGCTTCTTGTAACCATCAGTGACGATGGTCCTAAGATCAAAGTCAAAAGATGTGAGATAAAAACTTATTCTAGTCTTCCAATAAGTGTAGTTGGTTCTATCAAATAGGGGTAGCCTATTTGTGGACTGTCCCTCACCATAGTTGGTAAAGATAGGTTATGTGGTTGCCATGGATCAGCTCTAGGAGGTTAATCCGATATAAGAGAATAGAGCTCTGATACCAATTGAAGTACGTGTAGACAACTATAGAGGGGGGTGAATAGAGTTTGTGTCAATAATAACAAAATAAAAATTAACTCTTTCACCAACAGAATAATTAATCAGAGTATTATGCAGAAATAAAATAGATCAAAAAAGTATACGCAAATACAGTAGTTTTAACCTGGTTTCCCTCGTAGAGGACTAGTCCAAGCCTGAGAACTCTTGCTCAGGATTAAAATCCACTATTTGTGAAATAGAGGTACACCACGTGCCTTTACTCAGAAGAGCACGCCAACTTCTTATACTTTTGTTGAGGCAAAACATGGAATTGTCCAAGCGACTACTTTCAAACTCATGCACAGAACTTCTAGCTGAATTATACTGAGCACATTGGGGCTTTGGAAGTTGTGTGGCTAGTAGATGGGAAGAGTAAGCTTAGAATGTATAAGGTTATATAAGATGAGAAGATGAGATGAAGAGATGAATGAAAATGAAAGAAATCATGCCCTATATATACTAGTCCAAGGAGCCAGAGTTCGGCCAGAACTCTATCCCAAAATTCAAATTTTTGGCCATTAGACAACTAGCAACCAGCAAACCCTAGAAATTAGGATCCTGAATTTCAAGAACCGGAGTTCGGCCCAAATTCTACTTTCTTGGACCAAAATGTTCAATTGGGCTAGGATGTTCAAATGGGCTTGGTTTGGTTTGGTGATTGTTTGGTGGAGCTTTGGATAAGTGATTCTAGGTTTAAGACACTCAGTGCTACTCAATGTACATAATCCTAGACTCAAATAAATGTAAAATTATAGACACAGAATACAAGTAATAGCAGCATATGTTGATGACGTCTTGTCTCAAACCGAGATGTGATGATGTTCTGACTATGACTTTATGTGTCATATTGGATCATAACAGATATCATTTTTGTCAATACTTAAAATCAGATAGACTGTGATCCAGTTTGGGTCAACACCTTGAACTTAGTATACTCGATCTCTTAGAATGGGATGACATTTATAACCGTTCTTCCTCCTGTTTGGACGTTGCGATTCGATCTTCGTATTGCAATTTATATCCCTTTCCTCGTGCATTTAGATAACCACGGTAAAAGATCGCAACTTGATTCTTCAAATTTTGTTTTATCATAGAATAGTGTCTTAGTTTCAATTTCGAGAACGGAATTCCTAAAGTGTATAGGCAAGCCTCTCTAAGAATTAGCAAATAATTGTGATAGACTTTAATATTTG
Source organism: Iris pallida (assembly GCA_029216955.1). Lineage (NCBI taxonomy): Eukaryota > Viridiplantae > Streptophyta > Magnoliopsida > Asparagales > Iridaceae > Iris > Iris pallida. Next base: position 3,785,638 of record JANAVB010023800.1, read on the forward strand.
GATCACAACACTAGCATTTTTATTCCAACAAATTTTACACTCATGAACTAGACCAGCCAAGCTACACACATGACATACATGTCCCACACAAATGTACCTTCCTATGCTCCATTTCAATTACACCACATGTATGACATATTTCCCTTAGAACAAACTATAGATGCCCATTTTTGTTTCATTTAATCTTTAACCATGCAGTACCAACCCATTCCCCAAATAAATTGAATACCCATGATCCATGCAAAATACATTACCCCGACGACATAGGCATTCCATTGGAGATTATGGTTATAGACAGAAGTACCTAGTATTCGCATATGCTTCCTTAAAATTTGGCCTTTTTCGAAGTCTTGTAACGACAATTTTCACGATTAGCCAACTTCTACAGGTTGGGTAAGGCCTTGAACCAAGAATACCTGTCTTACAGAATATGGCGTCAATTAGACTTCCTTTTATAACTACCTCCTCTATGTTTTTGAAATTCGAGATACGATTTAACGTACTTACTCTCCCTTCATATTTAACCCCGTTGATCTTTGTTAGTAAGATTATTTTTAATTTTGATGACAAAATTTTTATAAGTTGGGTAGGATATAAATCCCCTAAATTTTAGTATTTTTTAAATTTTACTTAATATATTTTACAGTATAATTTTTTAATTTATTGGACTTTTTAATTTTAGAATATGTTAATATTTTGGTAGCAAGTTAAATGATACAGTATATGTATATATAGATAAAATTGTACAAGTTTATGTACTAAATGTTTCAGGAAAAAATATTTTTATTTTTGGAAATTTTGAAGGAATTTTTATTTTTATTTTATAGTATTTTATTAATTATTAATATGCTTTGTATTTAATTAATAATTTATTTGCTAATACTAGTAAAAGCAGGTAACTGCTACATTCTAAGTAGCTAGTACGTATATTTGTACAGATTATTTATTAAAAAGATTTTAAAAAATATTTTTGAGATTTTAGGATTTCTGAACGCTCAAAATTGTCCCAACCACCTACATTTGTAGTCAATTTGCGACCAGGTTATCGCAAATTTTTGAAAATTGCTTGAACAGAGTTTTAAACAACCTAACCAAGATTGAACCCCTATTTTTAGTTTTATTTTTAGATGTTTGACTTCTGTTTAAAATTAGTTCCAAATTAGAGAAAATATGATTTTAAAACATAGAGAAACCCCGAGAGAGTCCGTCCATACAATCCTAGCGATTTGGTCATGAACTACTTGCATCAAAAGATGTGTATGGACTTCGTACACGTGTATGATTTTACAGAAGTCAAATTGGGTGCCTGTGCGCAACAAATTTGATGTGTATCCGTCGAATTTCTCCGTATCGGTGATTTTCCAATTTAGCCAATTACTTCATGGACGTTTGTCATCTCGAGACCAAAATTGTGCCACAAGACTAGTATCATTTTTCTGTCCTGTGAGCCAAGTTTGGTCCGATTCTGAAATAGTCGACCGAAAAGCTATTTTGGCAGGTCCACGACATGATCCAACGGGCCAAATTGTGCACAGCTCAGTAAAATCCAACTTTGGACATAAAATTGAGTTTGTACCATCAACTCGGACCCATAGACATATAATTTGATGAATTTAGAGATTGTAGGTTTTGGTACACTTTTTGGTACAAAGCGGGTCCAATGGCGTACACCGATTTAGCCCAAAATTAAGATTTTATCTCTGTGCCCAAAATTAAAGTTATGGTAGGCAATTTTAGACATTTTCTTATACCAACAATATTGGTGATGTCTGTTTCAGCATCCGAGGACGTTTGCGGAAGTTGGCTTTCTTTGCTTCACTGATCAGACGGTTCGAATTACTGGATACTGCCATTTTGCACATCACCTCCGGCAAGATACCTTTTCGTATTTACTGCTTATATTATTTGCATCTTATTGTTTATCTGCTGCATGGTTACTATTTATTTATTTCTAGATTCTCCATTTGCGTCACTATTTACTATTTAAGATTTACTTTACTTTGCTTCCAGCTATACATGATGCAAATGCTAGTCATATTTTCATACTTGACTTAAATTTGCATATGGACCTAGAGTTAAGGGACTACCATTTGTCAGTAAATGTTTCATAAACTATGTCATGACTATTCCACGAGATATGTGTGTTATGAGTACCATATAGACGTACTTGCGTGTTGCCTGATCACCCGTGCGCATGCGTTAGGTCTAACTGCTAATAGAGGCATGCTAGGAGACTTAGTAGTTAGTAGAGGTATATGGTCGTAGATACGACTTAGATAGGTACATTGGGTAGGGAAAATATTTTCTTAGCGTATGGACTACGTATGTACTTATCTATTATAACTTGTGAGCTCCGTCGGAGACATAGGTACTGATTCCTTACTGGATTGATTCTCTACTGTGCTGATGGCCTCTGTTGTTCTTGGAGCATTACGAACGTAGGACCCTGGTGCCCATAGACGGGACTATGTCGATCCCATTATAGCTAGAGGGTCCATGCATTGAAGGTTTTTTCTTAACTGCATAATCACAGTAGAATGGTTAGGTGGCCTTAGTTGATGTCATGTAGTAGTCTGTTCTAGTCATTGCATGGGACAGTATCACATTACAGAATAGTATGCTACCATTATTCGTATTTGGTTGTAGGGATAGTTTACTGTTTCGATGATAGGATATTGGGTTATGTTATGATTTGGACTATTTACTTTTACTTGTGACTTTGTGGCATATTTTATGTTCAGTTCATATGGCATATTTATATGTATCTTGTTACATCTCTCTAAGGACCTGGTAATTTCTCCAGGTGTGCACCTTTTTTATAACTTTTTGCAGGATTTCCAGCCAAGATCGTGTTCTTCACTCTCTTTCAAAGATGACAGGCACTTGGACCATTTAGCTGCTAATATTATTTATTTTTTTGCTATTTATTTTTAATGTTGGTAATGAATTTGTCTTCATCCAGCAAATTGTAAAAAAGACAGCTCAAATTGATTTTATAATATCTTTATTATTATTTCTGTGGATGAGATTAGTAAAGTCATGGCTATTTGTATACTACAAAATTATAGTTTATATATATTATTATACGGCTGGCATGTACATTATAGTCATGTGTATTTTGTGACTGGAATGTTTTAGTCTGCGACTTCTTCGTACCGGTTGAGGAAGAAGGCGCCTTTAAACCCTTCAGGACGGGAGTATCCCTACGGGTAGAGTAGTAGGAAGCATGAACTGGTTCATCTTCCATTGTCTGTTGTAGTCTTCGGAAGGCACACGACTTGTTTGCAGATATTGCCAGTTGATAACAGCAGCAGTTATTGGTGATTTGGGTACAGTATCCCATGGATGATTTGCTGCATACGCTACCATCTTTCTTTATCTCGCACTCGCGGTTTATTATTTAACGCAAGTCTGACAGAGGGCATTTGCTTGTGCCGCTTGGTTGATTGCTGATCGGATGAGGCTTCTGATTTGCCACAAATATTCTCTGGAAAGGATCTATGAGGTCGGTTAACCTCATGTTCATGATTCTGGTGGACGCATGCGTGTGTCCGATAGAGCCTTACATCGGGAGCTCGTATGATCATATGGGGTACCTCCCGGTTTATACCCGTCGAGGCAAAGGTCGGCGTATGTTAAACCCGCGTTGCTCTTGACCCCTTCATACTAGCCTTCGAGTAGTAGAGCGTATTATGGCTTTCTTCATGGACAGGATTTTGGGAGAGTCTATGGAAGACAAATCTCCTTCGCCTCTCTTGTAGGTGCTACATTTTGGCACCATTCTGGGTACCTTTATGTACGTTTACAGGCACTCGTCTTGATTTAAACGAGGCCTGCTCTCGTACTTCCTACTGGCGAGCTAGTTGAGATCCAGCTTCGTCTTCTAGAGCAGGGAGTGTCTGGCAAGGCCTTTTGAGAGCACGTATCCCAGATTCTTTGGTGTTGTATCGCCTTCTTCGGTTGGGACCAAAGCGTTGGGCTCTATTTTTCCCGACAATGAGAGCGAGGGAATGATACACAAGAGACGCAAGAAGGGCTTCATTGGTAGAAGCCGGGAGTGCATCCTGAGCAGACGTTGGTGGTGGCACAGCAATCTTGACTACCCAGACCTTGCGAGTCTTCCTAGGTTTTATCGACCTTGGGGAAGGGATTGACCCTTCAGAGAGCATGTCTTCATAAGCCTGTTGGTCGAACCGGACGACCACTTTTGTTGGGATAAGCCCAATTTAGAAGTATTAGATTACGTCACTACTTTTTCATTGGAGAAGAAATTCGTCCCCAACAAAGTCGTCAGCTTGTTCGCCATCAGATTATTTGTGGGTAGAACGAGTTCTTAAGATTACGAGTATCTTTTAAGGAGGACAAGGGAATAAGAGATTGTATGAAAAAAGACTCATTTCTTTTCCATTATATAAAACTATTTTGAATAGTATAGAAAAACCACAATTAGAAGGATTTGCTAATACAATTAAAATTTTGGAGAAGTGTGCCTATGGAGATCGGGTACTATAATTGACCCTTTTACTCCATTGACGATCCGATACTTAGTAGCTTCTTGAATGCTCTATATGACTTACTCCTCTGTATCTGTTATCCTCGTTGACGAGGTTGATTTGGTGGATTCGATCAGTTGATGATCTGATCTTCTCCATCTTCGATCATCTTCTCGAGGATCTCATCTTTCCGACCCGATCCTTCGATGTTCTTTCTTCCCTTTCTCCCTATATTTGCCTTTTAGCGGACAAGCTATAAATAAGATAATAATGATGGAGGGAATCTCCTGTGTGGAAGACGTCATCTGCGTGTCACAGCCATTTAAGAAGGTTGTTTAATCGCTTGGCCTGGTTGAGGCATTGATTTGGCAACCGTTGTTGTAGGAGCTCCGGGAGAGGACTTAAGGACACTCGGGTGTAATCATTGGTGGTTGTGACTTTCTACCAGTACGGCTTGATCGTAGGTGACCTAGCATGCGCGAATGTTTAGGATAACTTGTTGTTCGAATAGTGCGGTTGTGTAACGTGTGTAATGCCCCAGTACCAAAATACTTAGGACTAAGTACGTAGACATGCAGCTGCATACATACGAAGTATACTTCACTATATAGAAACCTCATATGTATACATAAGCTGTAAAATGTAGTAACCACGACAACTAATCTCATCCACAGAAATATAAGAAAAATAATGATATCATATAATCCCCAAGAATTGTCTTTATACAAGATGTTGAGCGGAGACAAATCTACTACCAACTATTTTAAAAGAGAGAAACTACATAACAAAAGAAAGAGTTTGACAAGCGAAGCGAAGACGATCCAAGTGCAATCATCCTCGAAGAAATAGATATGATCACGTCCATGGCTCGAATACCTATGAATGACAATAGCACACACCTGTAGAGATAACCAGGTCCTCAGAGAGACGTAACAAGATACACAATATCATGCAATATAAACTGTGATATATAATAGAAAATAAAGGGATGCATGCAATAGGGCGCCTAACCGTACTATAGTAAATATGCAATAAAGAACAATCCTTCACATATGGGACTCGGGCTGTATAGTAGCGGCATCGTCCCTTCCTTCATGAACCAGTCGTCTCTGTTCATAAGCTTGGTGACCGTTAGATGGAACCAGTAAGAAAACATCCATAACGCTCCATGAACGTCAGAGGGAATCAGTAATAGTAAGGTGAACCTGCGTCTCCAACGGAGCTTCAGGTACGATAACAATATATATGTGGCCCATACATCAAGGAACTGTTCTTCCCACCCCATGCCTAGTAGAGTCACATCCATGACTCATATGAACCTCTAGTAACTGCCAAGTCCACTAGCATACAATTCTATTGGCAGTTACTCATAACCGTCGCACGCCTCATACGTATCGGTAGTCGACCGACTACGCAAGTACGTGTCCTATATGTGACTCACAATACGTGGTAAAGTAGGTGTCAAGGTCGTATGAGATATACCAATACTTCATCATCAAATGGGTGGTCACTAGACTAGGTCAACACAAGAGAATAAAATAAAGCAAAAAAACGACCGATAGAGTTGCTTGTACCCAAGTGTGACTTGGACGCACAGTAATATAATACTAACAAAAATAAGTAATACTGAATATAAATAACTGAAAATAAGAATAAGTAAATCACAGAGTAAGGAGGCAAGGTACCTTACCTGGCAGAGCGGGGATGGCAACTCCAAACAATCAATCACGCTAGCAACGGAAACTGAAAACCAACGAACGGCTCCGGATGCTGAAACAAACATCAATCCCTGCTTCTATCATTAACTCCTGTCGTAGCTCTCCATTAGGAACATAAATACGATCACCACATCGCAATGTCTCGTCGGGATGAATCCTTAATCCCGTCTGCTCTCCCGCTTCAGTCATCTCTCTTAGTTATCGAAATCTTGCATTCGTTGGTAATGTTGCCTTAATCCTCTCTACTAGCGATGATTGCACTTAGAGATTGGCTAATACGCCATCCACTCCAGGCAATACTACCTCAATACCAAGCTGCTGCAAGTCTTCTATCAACTCTTTCTGCATAGTCAAGAAGTGTGTCATGGGCTTACGACTTAATGCGTCTGCCACAACATTAGCCTTGCCCTAGATGATAATATAGCTCGATCTCGTAATCCTTCATCAACTCCAACCAACGTCGTTGTTGCATATTCAACTCTTTTTGTGTGAACACATACTTGAGGCTCTTATGATCTATATAGATATCTATCTTCTCGCCGTACAAGTAGTGTCTCCATAGCTTCAAAGCAAAGATAACCGCTACGAGCTCTACATCGTGGGTTGGATAATTCTTCTCAAGCACCTTCAACTGTCTCGATGCATATGCTACTACATGACCATGTGGCTAGTAGATGGGAAGAGTAGGCTTATAATGTATAAGGCTATAGAAGATGAGAAAATGAGATAAAGAGATGAATAAAAATGAAAGAAATCATGCCCTATATATACTAGCCCAGGGAGGCAGAGGTCGGCCAGAACTCTGTCCCAAAATTCAAATTTTTGGGCGTTGGACAAAAAGCAACCAACAAACCCTAGAAATTAGGATCCTGAATTTCAGGAACCAGAGTTCGGCCCGAACTCTACCTAGGGCAGAGTATGGCCCGAATTCTACTTTCTTGGGCCAGAATGTTCAATTGGGCTAGGATGTTCAAATAGGCTTGGTTTGGTTTAGTGATTGTTTGGTGGAGCTTTGGATAAGTGATTCTAGGTTTAAGACACTCAGTGCTACTCAGCATACATAATCCTAGACTCAAATAAATGTAAAATTACAGACACAGAATATAAGTAATAACAGCATATGTTGATGACGTCGTGTCTCAAATCGAGATATGATAATGTTCTGGCTATGGCATAATGTGTCATATTGGATCATAACTGATATAATTTTTGTCAATACTCAAAATCGGGTTGACTGTGATCCAGTTTGGATCAACAATCTCCCCCATTTTGATAATTGACAAAATGATATTTGTATGCGCCAATGTTCATACCTAGACACATGTTGTAGGGAGTAAAAGAAAATGAATGGCATGGAATGAATAGGCTCCCTCGTAGATGGATATGTCGGCTCTCCCATAAATAGATATGTCCTGAGACAAAGCTCTTATCCAAAAACAACATGATCATATACAATCAAAAATTTCCCATCAATTGTCATTTATCTCAAATAAATATCGAAGTGCTCCCCCATAAACAGATAAATAATTAATAAAGAGAAGATTTTCAATCACACAACCATGGAAAATAGAACTAGAAGTTTATAAAAATTCAAACTAAGCCAACTTCAGTCATACAATGAAGAAGAAAAAACTACAAAGCATAGTGCTAAAAGTAGAAAACTATAATTCATGACTAATACGTAACTAAGTCATCATCATCAGCAGCAGCAGGAATGGAACCACAACCATCATGGAGTACAGGATGGTCCAGTAGTGTCTGAGGGATCGCTGGCAAAGCGACGAGGATCAACAGACGCTACATCCGGATCCAGATACAGCATTACCCAGGGGTCATCAATCCGGTAACCTTTGCGAGAAGGGTCCTGCCCCGTAGGAAATGGCATAGTAGGATGTCGAGCCATATTGTACTGGATGTCTTACAGTGTGTTGCTGATGGCAATCATCTGAAGTGTTGTGTGATAATCCAACACAGTGTAATGATCGTCTTCCAAACGGAAGCGATCGTACAGCATGTCAAGGATAGAGTCAAAGGTGGCTGGGGGCCCAGGCTCGGGTGCATCAGGATCAGATGGTACCTCCTCAACTGACTCAGGAGATGCAACGGCAGTAGTAGTCCTGCGGGCCTTGGATAGAAAGGCAAGAGCAGGTAAGATCTGACATTCCTTCAAAGGGACGTAAAAAGCAAGAAAGATCAATGGTAGATACATCGCGTATAGAAGCGATTTAGGTTTCTTCCTTACACGAATCATCCAGTCGATCATTGTGCGAGGAAAATTGAAGGGGATAGTAAGTGAAGGTAGTAAAGGGCTGTGATCGAATGATATGTAACTTCATCGGTGGATCCCGCTTTGGACAAGATAGATGAAAAAGATTATCTAATAAAGTTCATGAAAGTGATTATTGAGATACTTTGCCTTAAGTTTACGAGGGTATGTGTTAGGTTTACACATAATATCCTTAAAACCCTCAAGAGTGATGTCTCCAACAAATTGGAATTTACGAGAAGTTTGAGATAATCGGCAAGATCAAAGTTGTCGAAAGAGATGTCAATATCGACGACACGAAAATAAATTCTAGTATCATCATGTGTCATATTACAGTAAAACACTTGGATGGCATTTAGATAGCAAACGGATTGGGTGGACACAAGTTCGTCTAAACAAGGATCCGTAAAGTTAGGATCAAAGTCGGAGAAAATGGTGAAGTTGATCGGATGCCCCGGCTCAACACTCCTTGATTTAAAATCCTGTAATGCCTGTGGTTCGTATTGCGTATCATGGTATACGTATATGTAATTTAACCCGTATTGCATGTCTTTCTGCTTGATTTATTCTAGTATTTCATTGATTGGTTTATTCTTGGGTTGGTTCGACTTGGCTTGGTTTGCTTTGGTTCATCATAAACCAAAGGTGAACCCTCCTATCTACCACCACCCTCCTTATTTATAACCCCTTTCCTTTCTCTCTCCTCTTTACTTCCTTCCTTCTTCATTTACTCTCCACCACCAACCAAGAGAACCCTAGCCTAGGCAAGTGTAACTTGCTTCATGAAGGAACCCACCATTTTTATTGTTCCAAACTCTTCTATGCAACTTTCTAATCCACCTTAGTTCTTGTCATTTTATATTTTCTTGTATATTTTCTTGTAGATATAAGTTTTAACCATTTTCGGATTTTTATGATTTTGATCTATCAAACTTTCTTGTTTTCAAGTTTTGATGGTTCCATGTTGTAGAAAATTTGATTCTACCCAATTTAGACTATTAGAAGTCCTGATTTCGACTTCTTTTGAGTGATTTATGGTCTTTTTGGTTCATAGGTTTTCATGGCCATTAGAGGCTGATTGAAGAAGATGAGCAGTACTGTTTTCCTGGCACATGCTGTTTGCTGACAAAAAGCTGTTGCCATGCTGTTTGCTGGCGCATGCTGTTTGCTGGCACATGCTGTCCTGGCGCATGCTGTTTCCTGGCGCATGCTGTTTCCTGGCACATGCTGTTTCCTGGTGCATGCTGTTTGCTGGCGCATGCTGTCCTGGCGCATGCTGTTTCCTGGTGCATGCTGTCCTGGCGCATGCTGTGTCCTGGCGTATGCTGTTTTCTGGTGCATACTGTTTTGCTGGCGCATGCTGTTTGCTGGCGTATGTTGTTTCCTGACGTATGTTGTTTTCCTGGCGCATGCTATTTTCTGGTGCATGCTGTTTTGCTGGCGCATGCTATTTTGCTGAGCAGTATTATTTTCTGGCGTATGCTATTTTCTGGGGCATGCTGTTTCTTGGCGTATGCTGTTTGCTGGCACATGTTGTTTTGCTGGCGCATGCTGTTTGCTGGCACATACTGTTTTGCTGGCGTATGCTATTTTGCTGGCACATGCTATTTTGTTGGCGTATGTTGTTTGTTGGCGCATGCTGTCCCTGGCACCCCTTTTATCTCTTGTACTATGTGTTACCATGATAAATCTTGTTACCTTATCCGTGTTGTTTCTCTTGATCCTTAGTATAATATAGGATAATTCTGACATGAACACGACATGATACATGAACCTGGCACGATACATGGGCACAATATGATAATGTATGATAGTGGCCTGCCGTGGCGCACTCCTAACAAGAAAACCTGACATGCTGTTGCGACGGCTAACCTAGCATGACATGACATGACAAGTATGAATAACCTGGACACCGTGGGCGATTGTGCTTGTACAATTAAACCAGTCTGGTCTTGCATCATGTTTAGGATGAGTCTCCTGAGTACCACAATCAGGGGTACCCACTGAAAGGGACTAAGGTTAATAACTAGAATAACACAGTAGTCATGAAGAGATTTTCCAGGTACAGGCAATCCCGTTACCTGGGCGCCCTTGGGATCTGTAGCCTGCCGTCGAGTAGGGCACATTTCCAGCACACAGTTATGTGTTGCACTCTCTAAGTCACCTAAGGGTACATACGTTTTCTGGACGATGTACCCACTTGAATTCAATCCCTAATATTCGACCTGGGTAACCTGGATGGTCTGCAGGGCTTGTGACTGTGGAATAATCTCACTGCATCTTGCTAGTAACTAGGCCTGTGATAACCCTAGTTAGTTAAAGTATCAAGCTGTACTTATTGCTTGGCCGTCATTGTTGAATGGGGAGCAACCAGTCTAGTCTTATCTTGATCATGTACAAGATTGTTATATGTTCTGATTTCTTATGTTAACTGCCGATAAATGGTGGAAAACCAAGTTCCATTCAGATGAAGGGTTACAACCCCGATCCTTATTTGGTTTACGGGTTGTAACCTGGTTATCTGAATAGTCCCATGGTTCTCTCGTCGTATATCTTCCTGATATGTTTTCCTTATTTATAGTTCTTACTATTTATTTTACTCTTGTGCTAATTGCTAGTTTTAGTTCCTAAGTGAAGCTTTCTTTGGGGCACTTACTCTTTCTGGGGTCTGACCCAGCTGGTTTTGTATGGCCAGATTTTGGAGTAGCTCCAGAGGATCTACCGACCTTCCAGCCTGATGGTGAACACCATGCGTAATCAGGGCAACGAGTGGGTTATTTTTGGCTCTCCCACTTTATTGTAAAAATATTCTTTTAAGGCATTTAGCCGACGAGCATTTGTTTAGCTCGATTGCACCTTCTCTTACTGTCTGCCTACGGGCTGTAACATGATTGACAGATCCTAGGGTTGATCATGTATGACTAAACTCTTGCTAGTCCTCACGTTTTATAACGACTAGCTTCATGATCAGCTGAATATGTAATGTTTGGGATGACTTACTATTGTATATTTGAAGATCTTATATCTTGTAACATTTACTTACTTGCTTGTGATTGAGACACTAGGCTTTTTTATGACCTTAAGAGACTGTTGGCTTGTAGTTAAACCCTCATGTATCTAGACAGCCGTGACCGTATAGCGAGGTAGGTTGCACTTTAATATACGTAGCTGGCTATGTCTGCCCCCGCTCTCCAATATTCTGCTTCTGGGGTGTGACATGGTTTAAGTGGTGGCCCATACAGGTCTTGTAAATCAAGATATGTGAGGGTTTACCGAATAGATGTCTCAATCAGCACTCATCCTTGATCTCTGTTCCTATCCTCTGAATCCCTGGATTCTTGACCTGATCACATGATTGTAATCGTTGGATTGTCTTGGTCCTTCCTTATTGTTTCCTATGTCGTCTTCTTCAGCGGCATTGTACCTGGCCATGCCGATCAGCAAGGCGGAGCACTTCCCGTGGTCCAGCAGCAACCCGCAGATCAAGCCCAGCATTCGAGAGTGGCCTCCAGAGTCGTGCCTTCTGGCGGAGAGCCACCAGTTCAGCCCGTTCAGCCTGCAGAGCCTGATGATGGCACTTTGGTAGGTCTTGTCAGGACCTTGATAGCTTTCCAAGATTGTCGAGGAGATGCCTTGCACCAGGCAGTGATGGATGCTCTGACCAGAGGAGGTCATCAGGGTAATAGCACGGCTAACAGCTTTAAGCGCTTGAATCCTCCATTCTTTGACGGCAGTGAAGATGCTATTGCCGCAGATGCTTGGCTTCAGGAATAGAGGTAATTCTAGAAGCAGCCAGAACCCCAGAGAACGAGAAGGTGGCCGTAGTACGCCTGCAGTTACTAGATCTTGCCCACAGCTGGTGGACAGCGCAGGCCGATGGATTAGTGGCCCCTATTTTATGGGCAATATTCAGGGAGAGATTCCAGACCAAGTATTTTGATGCTGTAGCTCGGTACGACCTACAGATAAGGTTTACCAATCTGAAGCAGATGGGCAGGATGGTCCACGGATATGCGGCCGAGTTTTCCAGACTCAGTCGGTTTGCTCCCACCTTGGTGGCAAACGAGTATGATAGAGCCCAGCGGTTCCAGCAGGGGCTCCATTTAGAGATCTTATTGGCAGTAGAACAGTTTGAGCATCAGACTTTTGATGCAGTATTGAGAGCAGCTAGGAGGCATGAGTATACATCCCAGAGGATCATAGATAGGACCGAAGGTCGGAAGCGATCCCACGGTCTGATGAATCAGTCATATGCACCAGCCCAGGCAGCCAGGGCTTTGACCATTGGAGCTCCGAGGCGGGCGGCCTCAGTGACGTCGGTTCAGCATTCGACCCTGACGCACCCTCAGCAGCAGAAGCAGAAGCAATCTTCCGCAGTGGGATGTTCACACTGCGGAAAGCCGGGCCACGTGGTGGCAGAGTGTCCCAGGGCGCAGGGATTGTGCCTGGCTTGTAGAGCAGCAGACCATATGGTTGGATCCTGCCCGAATAGGGGTGGTTCATCATCGTCCAACCTTTCTAGCTCTTCAGTGAGAGGACCAGCACCAGTCCAGCAGCAGCAGTATCAGCCTCAGAGGCCCTTGCCGCCTCAATCCCAGGCATTTCAGCAATAACACCCCCAGCAGTATACCCAAGCCCAGGTCCAGAACAGGCAGCGAGGATTTCAGCAGAGGGGACCAGCACCCCGAGGGCATGGTCAGGCTATGGTGATGACCGCAGAGGAAGGATTGGCACCAGGAGAGATAGTGGCAGGTACTATTCTCGTCAACTCCTTTCCAGCTTCAGTATTATTTGATTCTGGTGCATCGTATTCATTTATGTCTGCACGATTTGCGACACAGATAGGATTGGAGCCCGAGTCATTATCAGTAAGGCTCAATTTACTTACTGGTAACGGACTCGTGGGAGTAGATAGAGTATTTTCCTCGTGTCGGATCATAATTAGCGGTAGAGAGTTCCCCGCTAAATTGATAGAATTTCCGATGGCCGAATATGATGTGGTCTTAGGGATGGATTGGTTGAGGGACCAGTATGCTAGGATAGACTGCCATATTGGCAGGGTTGTTTTTAGCGTTCCAGACGAGCCAGAGTTTTCCTTTTCCCGAGGCGAAGTTGAACTTTCTCCTCCAGTGTTGCGGATGGCAGTAGCAGCAGTGCAGTTACCCCGGATAGTTGATGAGTTTCCAGATGTTTTCCCCGAAGAGCTTCTAGGGATGCCGCTAGAGCGTGAGATCGAATTCACCATAGACTTGATTCCCGGGACAGCCCAGTATCGGAGAGAGTCTACAGAATGGCGCCGTCAGAGTTGGAGATCTTGTACAAGATGATTGATGAACTTAGGACCAAGGGATTCATTCGTACAAGTGGATTGCCTTGGGGAGCCCCGATGCTTCTTGTGAAAAAGAAGGATTGTACGTCCAGGTTATATGTTGATTATCGTACCTTGAACTCAGTGACAATCAAGAACAGATACCCTCTCCCGAGGATAGATGACTTGTTTGATCAACTTAAGAGGGCAGCAGTATTCTCGAAGATTAATTTACGGTCAGGATATCATCATATCAGAGTCAGAGAGCAGGACATCCCGAAGACAGCATTCAGATCGAGATATGGGCATTGGGAGTTCCTTGTGATGCCATTTGGAGCAACCAATGCTCCGGCTGTATTCATGGACCTCATGAATCGTATCTTTATGCCTTACTTGGATCAGTTCGTGATTGTGCTCCTAGATGACATCCTGGTCTACAGCAAGAGTGAAGCAGAGCATGAGCAATATCTCAGAGTTGTCCTCCAGATTCTTCGTGAGCACCAATTGTATGCCAAGTTCAGTAAATGTGAGTTCTGGCTCGATCGCATTTCGTACTTGGGTCATATCATCTCAAGAGGAGGAGTAGAAGTGGATCCCCAGAAGATCGTGGCCATTGAGACATGGCCAGTGCCCAGCACAGTTGCAGAAGTCCATAGTTTTCTTGGTTTGGCCGGCTACTACCGGCGATTTATTTCGAACTTTGCTCGAATTTCAGCGCCCTTGACCCAGTTGACCAGCAAGGATGCGCAGTTTGCTTAGACAGCAGAGTGTCAGAGTTCTTTTGAGCAGTTGAAACGAGGCTTGATGACGGCTCCAATTCTCATGCTTCCAGATGGCACCGGAGGATTTTCAGTGTATTATGATGCTTCAGGAAGAGGCCTAGGATGTGTTCTGATGCAGCATGGGAAGGTAATAGCTTATGCGTTACGTCAACTTCGTGATCATGAAAGGAATTACCCAATCCATGACTTAGAGTTGGCGGCAGTAGTGTTTGCACTTAAGTTGTGGAGGCACTATTTGTACGGAGATAGGGTGGAGATTTTCACCGACCACAAGAGCCTGAAGTATGTTTTCACCCAAAAGGATCTTAACATGCGTCAGAGAAGGTGGCTAGAGCTTCTTGTGGATTATGATGTCAACCTGCAGTATCATCCCGGGAAGGCCAACGTTGTCGCAGATGCATTGAGCAGGAGAGCCGGAGTTTATTTCCTAACAGCACAACCGGAGTTGTTAGCAGATCTTCTGAAGATGGGTATAGAATTTGTTCTCCCTTCCAGTGTAGCATTGATGGCCAATATGCAAGTTCAGTCCACTATAGTTGAGAGGATCAAGATGGCTCAGTCAGCAGATTCCAAGCTTCAGCGACTCAGAGCAGAGTGTGAGGCAGGACGAAGACCAGAGCTATGCATTTATGAAGATGGTACACTTCGACATGGTAAGCATCTTTGTGTACCCAGTAGAGATATCTGACAGGAGATCATGGCAGAAGCTCACAGTTCTCAGTATTCCATTCATTCGGGCAGTACGAAGATGTACCGTGATATCCGGCAGCACTTTTGGTGGAATGGCATGAAGAGGGAGATAGCTCGGTTTGTCTTTCGGTGTTTGGTTTGCCAACAGGTTAAGGCTGAACATCAGAGGCCAGTTGGACTTCTTCAGCCCTTACCGATTCCAGAATGGAAGTAGGAGCATGTGACCATAGATTTTGTGACTGGATTACCTAGATCCTCAGCTGGTCGAGATGCTATTTGGGTTATAGTTGATCGGCTCACGAAGGTGGCTCACTTTCTCCCATTCAGAGTTGGTCAGTCGACGGCTCAGCTAGCAGAGATGTACCTCAGGCAGATAGTAAGGATGCATGGAGTACCAGTCAGTATCACCTCGGATCGAGATTCAAGATTTATGTTGCACTTTTGGCGTAGCCTGCAAAAGAGCTTGGGGACTTACTTCCAGTTCAGCTCAGCATATCATCCGCAGACAGATGGCCAGTCGGAACGCACAATCCAGACTCTTGAAGACATGTTCAGATCTTGTACGCTTGACTTCGGTGGATCATGGGAAGATCACCTGCACTTGGTGGAATTCTCGTACAATAACAGTTTCCAAGCTAGTATCCAGATGGCACCGTTCGAGGCACTGTACGGTAGGAAGTGCAGATCCCCGTTAGCATGGGATGATGTTGGAGAAAGGCAGATGCTCGGCCCAAAAATGATTGTCCAGACAGTTGAAGTGGTCAGAAGAGTCAGGGATCACCTTCGAGTTGTCCAAGATCGCCAGCGCCATTGGGCCGATTCTCATCGGCGTCCTCTTGAGTTTTCGGTCGGTGACCATGTATTCCTGAGGATTTCGCCTAACCATGACGTCATTCGTTTTGGCATGCGGGGAAAGCTTAGTCCTAGGTATATAGGGTCGTTCGACATTCTGGAGCGAGTAGGAGATGTATCCTATCGTCTTGCTCTTCCACCGTCGTTACGTGAGGTACATGACGTGTTCCATGTATCCCAACTACGATGGTATATCCCAGACCCGAACCGCATCCTAGATCATTTAGAATTGGTTGTTGGTACCAACCTTTCGTATGAGGAGAGGCCCGTGTCTATATTGGACCGAAGAGAAAAGATACTCAAGAACAAGACTATCAAGTTAGTCCGAGTTGCTTGGGGTCATCACTCTTTGGGTGAGTCAACGTGGGAGCGTGAGGATGATATCCGATCGCGATATCCCGACCTATTTGACTCGTGAGGTATAATATCTTTCTTATGCCTCGTGACTTCGATTCCTTGCTTGCATGATTGATTGCTTGATAGATTGCCTAGTATAACTTGCATGTGATTAGTATAGCTTGTCCTTGCCCCTCTAGCGTCTTAATTAAATTTCGAGGACAAAATTCTTTTAAGGTGGGTAGAGTTGTAATGCCTGTGGTTCGTATTGCGTATCATGGTATACGTATACGTAATTTGACCCGTATTGCATGTCTTCCTGCTTGATTTATTCTAGTATTTTATTGATTGGTTTATTCTTGGATTGGTTCGACTTGGCTTGGTTTGCTTTGGTTCATCATGAGCCAAAGGTGAACCCTCCTACCTACCACCACCCTCCTTATTTATAACTCCTTCCCTTTCTCTCTCTTCTTTACTTTCTTTCTTCTTCATTTACTCTCCACCACCAACCAAGAGAACCCTAGCCTAGGCAAGTGCAACTTGCTTCATGAAGGAACCCACCATTTTTATTGTTCTAAACTCTTCTATGCAACTTTCTAATCCACCTTAGTTCTTGTCATTTTATATTTTCTTGTATATTTTCTTGTAGATCTAGGTTTTAGCCATTTTCGGATTTTTATGGTTTTGATCTATCAAACCTTCTTGTTTTCAAGTTTTGATGGTTCCATGTTGTAGGAAATTTGATTCTACCCAATTTAGACTATTAAAAGTCCTGATTTTGACTTATTTTGAGTGATTTATGGTCTTTTTGGTTCATGGGTTTTCATGGCCATTAGAGGCTGATTGGAGAAGATGAGTAGTGCTGTTTTCCTGGCACATGCTATTTTCTGGCAAAAAGCTTTTGCCATGCTGTTTGCTGGCGCATGCTGTTTGCTGGCACATTCTGTCCTGGCGTATGCTGTTTCTTGGCGTATGCTGTCCTGGCGCATGCTGTTTCCTGGTGCATGCTGTTTCCTGGCGCATGCTGTTTCCTGGCACATGCTGTTTGCTGGCACATGTTGTCCTGGCGCATGCTGTCCTGGTGCATGCTGTTTCCTGGCGCATGCTATTTCCTGGCGCATGCTGTTTTACTGGCGCATGCTGTTTGCTGGCGCATGCTGTTTCCTGGCACATGCTGTTTTCCTGGCGCATGATGTTTCCTGGCACATGTTGTTCTGCTGGCGCATGCTGTTTTGCTGAACAGTGCTGTTTCCTGGCGCATGCTGTTTCCTGGCGTATGCTATTTTCTGGCGCATGCTGTTTGCTGGCACATGCTGTTTTGTTGGCGCATGCTGTTTGCTGGCACATGCTATTTTGCTGGCACATACTGTTTTACTGGCACATGTTATTTTGCTGGTTCATGCTGTTTGTTGGTGTATGCTGTTTGCTGGTGCATGCTGTCCCTGGCACCCCTTTTATCTCTTGTACCATGTGTTGCCATGACAAATCTTGTTACCTTATCCATGCTGTTTCTCTTGATCCTTAGGGTAATGTGGGATAATTCTGACATAAACACGACATGATACATGAACCTGGCACGATACATGGGCACAACATGATAATGCATGATAGTGGCCCGTCGTGGCGCACTCCTAACAAGAAAACCTGACATACTGTTGCGACGGCTAACCCGGCATGACATGACATGACAAGTATGAATAACCTGGACACCGTAGACAATTGTGCTTGTACAATTAAGCCAGTCTGGTCTTGCATCATGTTTAGGATGGGTCTCCTGAGTACCACAGTCAGGGTTACCCATTGAAAGGGACTAAGGTTAATAACTAGAATAACACAGTAGTCATGAAGAGATTTCCCAGCTACAGGCAATCTCGTTACCTGGGCGCTCTTGGGATCTGTAGCCTGCCGTCGAGTAGGACACATTTCCAGTACACTGTCATGTGTTGCACTCTCTAAGTCACCTAAGGGTACATGCATTTCCTGGACGATGTACCCACTTGAATTCAACCCCTAATATTCGACCTGGGTAACCTGGATGGTCTGCAGGGCTTGTGGCTGTGGGATATTCTTACTGCATCTTGCTAGTAACTAGGCCTGTGATACCCCTAGTTAGTTAAAGTATCAAGTCGTACTTATTGCTTAGCCGTGATTGTTGAATGGGGAGCAACCAGTCTACTCTTATCTTGATTATGTACAAGATTGTTATATGTTCTGATTTCTTATGTTAACTGCCGATAAATGGTGGGAAACCAAGTTCCATTCAGATGAAGGATTACAACCCCGGTCCTTGTTTGGTTTACGGGTTGTAACCTGGTTATCTGAATAGTCCCATGGTTCTCTCGTCGTATATCTTCCTGATATGTTTTTCTTATTTACAGTTCTTACTATTTATTTTACTCTTGTGCTAATTGCTGGTTTTAGTTCCTAATTGAAGCTTCCTTTGGGGCACTTGCTCTTTCTGGGGTCTGACCCAGCTGGTTTTGTATAGCCAAATTTTGGAGCAGCTCCAGAGGATCTACCGACCTTTCAGCCCGATGGTGAACACCAGGCGTAACCAGGGCAACAAGTGGGTTATTTTTGGCTCTCCCACTTTATTGTAAAAATATTCTTTTGAGGCATTTAGCCGACGAGCACCTGTTTAGCTCGATTGCACCTTCTCTTACTGTCTGCCTACGGGCTGCAACATGATTGACAGATCCTAGGTTTGATCATGTATGACTAAACTCTTGCTAGTCCTCATATTTGTAACGACTAGCTTCATGATCAGCTGAATATATAATGTTTGGGACGCCTTACTATTGTATATTTGGTGATCTTATATCTTGTAACATTTACTTACTTGCTTGTGATTGAGACACTAGGCTTGTTCATGACCTTAAGAGACTGTTGGCTTGTAGCTAAACCCTCATGTATCTAGACAGCCGTGACCGTATAGCGAGGTGGGTTGCACTTCAATATACGTAGCTGGCTATGTCTGCCCCCGCTCTCTAGTATTCTGGTTCTGGGGTATGATAAATCCGAAAACCACTCATTAAAAGCATCTAATGAGACAGATATTTGTTCATCAAAGGTGTTGGCATTGGGTGGAGGTGGAGGATTAAATAAAGGATGGATGGGTTGAACATTTTGTAGAGGAGGGGGAGGATTAGATGAAGAAGCACCTTCAGTTCTAGGACTCTTCCTCCAATTAAGCAATTTAAGATCCATTGACAAGCAAAGCAAAGAAATAATGGAAAGTAGATGGTGAAAAGTGATTTATACCTCAAACAATTTGTTGGAGCTTGAGGAGAATCACCATAAACCCTTGATTCTTGAGTTTGGGGAGAGAAATCCTTAAAAATTGAGAGTTCTAGGGTTAGTGTTTGGAGAGGAAGGGTTTTGAGAGAGGTTGAAAAAGGTGGTAATGAAGAGAGAGAGGGAATTCGGGTATTAGAAGAGTAGGGTCGGCTGTTCACAACATATCGTGGCCCTTGGATGAAAATAATGGACGGCTGAGAGAAGCTGGAGGTTCTGGAACCCAGCAGACAGAGTTCGGCCCAAGCTCTGCCATAGGCAGAGCTTGGCCCGAGCTCTGGGAGCTTGGTGCCAGAACTCAAAATGTTCAAAAAGATAGTTTTTGAAGAAAGATTTAATAGGATTTGTCTTGACTTAGTAATCTTGAAAGATATTAGGCATACAATAATTTACACCATGCAGTAAATTATTGTTAAAACACTTATCAGCATAGTTGAACGGCCTCAGGTTAGCTGTAGGGGCCGGATCCTAGCTAGCGGTAGTCCGAAGACTAGTGCACCGTGTTGCTTAGGCTTTTACGCCTTGTTGTCAGAAGGGCCCTTTCGGCTTGTACCCAAATCAATGTAACCATAAATGATATAAGTTATAACCGTTATTTACGTAGGTACAACTTATTATACGATAGTTTCATCCAAAATTTCTAACTCTCGACGAAGAAAATTGAAGCGCTCTTCGGCTAGTGGTTTTGTGAAAAAAATCTGCTAGCTGATGTTCATTGTCAATGAATTCTAAGTTGATGGTGCCATGCAGTTGATGATCACGCAAAAAATGATGTCTAATCTCTATATGCTTTATACGTGAGTGACATACTGGGTTTTTGGTCAAATTGATTGTACTAGTGTTATCACAGAAAATATGTATGTGCTTGAATAGTAAGTTATAGTCTTCAAGAGTTTACTTCATCCACGGAATCTGAGCACAACAACGACTAGCTGAGATATATTCAGCTTCTGTGGTGGATAGTGCTACTGAATTATTTTTCTTGCTAAACCATGAGACTAAATCCTTTCCTAACAAATGACATGTACCGCTAGTACTCTTACGGTCGACTTTGTATCCCGCAAAATCTGCATCAGAATATCCGATTAAGTCAAAGGTAGTAGTTTTGGGATACTACAAGCCCACCGTAAGAGTTCCTTTAAGATACCTAAAGATATGTTTAACCGTGGTCATGTGTGATTACTTAGTGTTAGCTTGATATCTAGCACATAGGCAAACACTAAACATGATATCGGGACGACTAGCAGTTAAATACAATAGACTACCAATCATACCTCGATACTTACGTTGATCAGCAGGTTTGCCGCTTTCATCAGGTTCCAACTTTGTTGTAGTAGCCATAGGAGTACTGATAGGTTTGATGTTGTCAAGCTCAAACTTTTTCAGCATGTCCTTTGTATACTTCGATTGACTGATGAATACGCCTTACGAGTATTGTTTGACTTA
This sequence comes from Iris pallida, assembly GCA_029216955.1. Lineage (NCBI taxonomy): Eukaryota > Viridiplantae > Streptophyta > Magnoliopsida > Asparagales > Iridaceae > Iris > Iris pallida. Next base: position 3,806,823 of record JANAVB010023800.1, read on the forward strand.
CAATCCAAGGAAGTAGTTGAGCTCCCCCATCATGCTCATCTCAAACTCGTTCTGCATACACTTGGCAAATTCTTTGCATAGACCCTCATTAGTAGACCCAAATATAATATCATCTACATAAATTTGAACTAACATAAGGTGTCATCAAGAGATTTTATAAAAAGTGTCATGTCAACTTTCTCTTTTGAAAAATCTTTTTTCTAGTAAGAAGGTGCTAAGGCGTTCATACCGAGCTCTGGGAGCTTGTTTGAGGCCATAGAGTGCTTTCTTAAGTTTGAAAACATGGTCGGGAAATTTATGATTTTCAAAACCAGGCAGTTATTTTACAAAAATCTCTTCTTTAATAAAGCCATTTAGAAAAGCACTTTTCACATCCATTTGAAAAAGTTTGAAGTTTTGGAAATTTGCAAATGCAAGAAGCATCTGAATAGATTCAAGTCGTGCAACAGGAGCATATGTCTCATCGTAGTCGATACCTTCCTCTTGGTTGTATCCTTGAGCTACGAGACGAGCCTTGTTGCGAGTGGCTGAACCGTCCTCATTAACTTTGTTACGAAAAACCCATTTAGTACCAATGATCGAATGGTCAGCAGGTTTAGGAACAAGATTCCAAACCTGACTCCTTTCAAATTGATTGGGTTCTTCTTGCATTGCAGATATCCAAAATTCATCATTAAAAGCTTCTAAAACATTTTTGGGTTCTATCTGATAAATGAATGTAGTGCTAGCTATAAAGTCTCTTAAAGAAGATCGAGTAGTTACCTCTTTTGATACCTCACCTATTACCAAGTTTTCTAGATGTAAAGGGGTGAATTGGAACTTCTTTGGTAAGTCCTCCCGAGAACTGGTTCCAGGTGATATATCCACAGGTGTAGAAGTTGATGGTTCAATGTGAGCATTAACGTCGTCATCGGGGATAGTAGTTGTACTATTACTCTCATCAAATGTGACATTAGCAGACTCTTCAAGAATCATAGAGCATTTTTTGAACACTCTATATCCTTTGCTCTTGACAACATATCCAAGAAGAATACCTTCGTCGGCTTTGGCATCAAACTTGCCTAAGTTGTCTTTGTTATTTAGGATAAAACAGCGACAACCAAACACTCATAAATAAGAAATATTAGGTGTCCTACCAAACCAAAGTTCATAGGAAGTTTTCTTCAAAATAGGTCGAATCAACACCCTATTCAAAACATGGCATGCTGTACTGACAGCTTCTGTCCAAAAATATTTTAAAAAAGAAAATGGATTCAACATAACTCTAGCTATATCGCCAAGAGTCCTATTCTTCTGCTCCATAACACCATTTTGTTGAGGAGTTCTATGACCAGAAAATTCATGATCAAAACCATTTGACTCACAAAACGTTTCAAAATCGGAATTTTCGAATTTGCCAACATGATCACTTCGGATTCGAGTAATCGAGTAATCATATATCCCTTTTTCATTTTGAACCTTTTTAGAAAATACTTTGAAAACAAAAATAGTATCACTTTTGTTTATAAGGAAGAAAACCCATATAAATCTAGAAAAATCGTCTACAACAACAAAAGCATAGAGTTTTTCACCAAGACTGGCTACTCTACTAGGTCCAAATAAGTCCATGTAAAGCAATTACAAAGGTCGAATGGTACTTACAGTGTTGATGGATTTAAAAGAAGATTTGGTAGCCTTATTGTTTTCACATTCGGCACATACCGTGTCCTTTTTGAATGTGATGTCAGGCAGTCCTCTTACTAGCTTCTTGGTAGATAGTCTGGATATGGTGTCCATGTTAGCATGACCAAGACGCTGGTGCCATAATAGCCTTTCGTCTTTGTGGGCGTAGAGGCTTCTTCCTGCACTGTTAGTTTCTCTAGACAAATAGAAAATGTATATGTTATCTTCTTTTATCCCTTCAAAAGTGATGTCTACAGATGATCTATCATAGATAAAGCATTTAGTTTGCCCGACGTTAATATCATATCCATGATCAGCAAGATGACTAATGCTGAGCAAGTTATGCTTTAACTCAGTCACTAAACAAACATCCTTAATGACGAGGAGAAGGAGGATTACCAATTGTACCATTACCTATGATGTAACCTTTCAGATTGTTGCCGATGGATACATATCCTTTCCTTTTCATCGATAGTGTTACGAATAGATTAGCATCTCCAGTCATATGTCGCGAGCGCCCACTATCGATAATCTATTTGCTTCTAGTTGGTAATGGAAGGTCCACCTACACCACAAGTAGATGTGACCTTTGGTACCTAGATCTTTAAGGGTCCCGAATGGTTAGTTTTCGGTACCCATGCATATAGCTTCTTATCAACTAATTTTTTAATTCTATACTGTGGTGATACGTGTCCATGTAAACCACAGTATGTACATGTAGCATGCATATTTATATTTGGTGCAGGATGATAGTGATATCTATATGTGCGTACAGGATGATGATAGTGGCTGTGTGGTAGCAGGATGATAGTTACTATGTGTAGCAGCAGGATGATGATAATAACTATGTGTGGGTGTTTTATGTGCTACATGAGAGTAGGTGTACATAAAAGCATATTTAAGTGTAGTACATGGATGCATGTTATTGTGATGACGTGTTCTACTGTATTGGTGTTTAGTGTATGTATTGTGACTGTGAGACTGAGATTGAGGTTGAGCAACCTGTTTGCCCAGTCTAATCTCTAATTTCTTAGAGGCAGCAAATACTTCATCATACTTAGCAGAAAGACCATTAATTCTTGCAGTACCAACCTTGTATTTGTTTTTCTTTTCAGCAAGCTCTTTATTGAGAGCTAAAATCTCATGTGTTTGTTTCTTAATGATAGATTCGGCATCATGTAAGCTTAATTTAAGCTTGAAGACCTCCTCGGTGTCCTCTGTGGGAGGTGTGTCTCTAACATTATCTAGTAAGCATGAAAGTCTATGGATCTCACCTTCATGAGCCGTGATTTTATCCTTAGCATGTTTATACTTGCTAATAACCTATTTGTGGTCTTCTAGCAGATCACCAAAGGCATTACCAAGTTCATCAAAAGTGAAATCTTTAAGAGGATCATGAGTTACCTTATCAGAGGTTGCCATTAGGCAGACGTTAGCCTAGTCTTGGGGAGTGTCATCATCCTCATCTGAGTCATTGGCTTTACTTTCATGCCAGATACTGGTATTGACATACTTTCGTGAGGATGACTTCTTATACGAATTCTCATATCTGCCTCCTTTCTTTGCTATATGGCAATCTTTTCTGACGTGTCATGTCTTCTTGCAGCCGAAGTAAGTGGGTTCTTTATCGTCTTCCTTTTGGTCCTTCTTCCTTTGGTTGAAGCATAGAAACTTCTTGAAGTTGCGTACCAAGAATGCTTGATCATCACCATCGGAATTATCATCGTCTGTCTCCTCTGGAATGGTTCTTCGACGATGAGCTCTAAGCGCGATTTCCTTTTGCTTTGGAGCAGGTTTGTCAAAGTCTTTGAGATCGAGCTCATAAGTCATCTGCTTGCCCATCAGAGTTTCCATTGACATGTTGGTGAGATCAATGCCTTCGATGTTTGCCGTCACCTTGGGGTTCCAGATTTTTGATAGCCCTCTGAGCAGCTTACAGATCTTCTCATGGTTGGAGTACTCTTTGCCAAAGGAAGATAGCGGGTTGACGATGTAGAGGAACCTTGTGAACATTTGAGTGATTTTCTCTTTTGGCTTCATCTTGAATGCCTCGTAATCTTGTGTCAGACAACTGATCCTTGATTCTTTAACCTGCGTGGTTCCTTCATAGGTCACCACCAGAAGCTTTCATACTGCATGTGAGGTGGAGCATGTAGAGACCCTTTTCAATTCAGTCATGTCTATGGCATAAAAGAGAGCATTAATAGCCTTAGCATCTAGACTAGCCTATTTCTTTTCCTGGTTGGTATATTTGTCGTAGGGTTTGTTAGTGAGAATCCCCTCGACAGCAATTCTAGCATGCTTCTTGTAACCATCAGTGACGATGGTCCTAAGATCAAAGTCAAAAGATGTGAGATAAAAACTTATTCTAGTCTTCCAATAGGTGTAGTTGGTTCTATCAAATAGGGGTAGCCTATTTGTGGACTGTCCCTCACCATAGTTGGTAAAGGTAGGTTGTGTGGTTGCCATGGATCAGCTCTAGGATGTTAATCCGATATAAGAGAATAGAGCTCTGATACCAATTGAAGTACGTATAGGCAACTATAGAGGGGGGTAAATAGAGTTTGTGTCGATAATAACAAAATAAAAATTAACTCTTTCACCAACAGAATAATTAATCAGAGTATTAATACGGAAATAAAAGAGATCAAAAAAGCATACGCAAACACAGCAGTTGTCCGAGCGCAAAAAAGCATACGCAAAAAAGCATGCGAAAATAAAAATTAACTCTTTCCTCGTGGAGGACTAGTCCAGGCCTGAGAAATCTTGCTCAGGATTGAAATCCACTATTTGTGAAATAGAGGTACACCACGTGCCTTTACTCAGAAGATCATGCCAACTTCTTACACTTTCGTTGAGGCAAAACTTGGAATTGTCCGAGCGCCTACATTCAAACTCTTGCACAGAACTTCTAGCTGAATTATACTGAGCACCTTGGGGCATAGGAAGTTGTGTGACTAGTAGATGGGAAGAGTAAGCTTAGAATGTATAAGGCTATAGAAGATAAAAAGATAAGATGAAGAGATGAATGAAAATGGATGAAATCATGCCCTATATATACTAGTCCATGGAGCCAGAGTTCGGCCAGAACTCTATCCCAAAATTCAAATTTTTGGCCATTGGACAACTAGCAACCAGCAAACCCTAGAAATTAGGATCCTGAATTTCAGAAATCGGAGTTCGGCCCGAATTCTACTTTCTTGTGCCAAAATGTTCAATTGGGCTAGGATGTTCAAATGGGCTTGGTTTGGTTTGGTGATTGTTTGGTGGAGCTTTGGATAAGTGATTCTAGGTTTAAGACACTCAGTGCTACTCAATGTACATAATCCTAAACTCAAATAAATGTAAAATTACAGACATAGAATACAAGTAATAGCAGCATATGTTGATGACGTCTTATCTCAAACCGAGATGTGATGATGTTCTGACTATGGCTTTATATGTCATATTGGATCATAACAGATATCATTTTTGACAATACTTAAAATCAGATAGACTGTGATCCAGTTTGGGTCAACACCTTGAACTTAGTGTACTCTATCTCTTAGAATGGGATGACATTTATAACCGTTCTTTCTTCTGTTTGGACGTTGCGATACGATCTTCGTATTGCAATTTATATCCATTTCCTCGTGCGTTTAGATAACCGCGGTAAAAGATCGCAACTTGATTCTTCAAATTTCGTTTTATCATAGAATAGTGTCTTAGTTTTAATTTCGAGAACGGAATTCCTAAAGTGTATAGGCAAGCATCTCTAAGAATTAGCAAATAATTGTGATAGTCTTTGATATTTGGATCACAACACTAGCATTTTTATTTCAACAAATCTTACACTCATGAACTAGACCAGCCAAGCTACACACATGACATACATGTCCTACACAAATGCACCTTCCTGTGCTCCATTTCAATCACACCATATGTATGACATATTTCCCTTAGAACAAACCATAGATGCCCATTTTTGTTTTATTTAATCTTTAACCAAGCAATATCGACCCATTCTCCAAATAAACTGAATACCCATGATGCATGCAAAATACATTACCCCGACGACATAGGCATTCCATTGGACTTTATGGTTATAGACAGAAGTGCCAAGTATTCGCATATCCTTCCTTAAAATTTGACCTTTTCCGAAGTCTTGTAACGACAATTTTCACTATTAGCCAACTTCTACAGGTTGGGTAAGGCCTTGAACCAAGAATACCCATCTTGCAGAATATGGCGTCAATTAGATTTCCTTTTATAACTACCTCCTCTATGTTTTTGAAATTCGGGATACGACGTACTTACTCTCCCTTCATATTTAACCCCGTTGATCTTTGTTAGTAAGATTATTTTTAAATTCGATGACAAAATTTTTATAAGTTGGGTAGGATATAAACCCCCCTAAATTTTAGAATTTTTTAAATTTTACTTAATATATTTTACAGTATAATTTTTTAATTTATTGGACTTTTTAATTTTAGACTTTGTTAATATTTTGGTAGCAAGTTAAATGATACAGTATATGTATATATAGATAAAACTGTACAAGTTTATGTACTAAATGTTTCAGGAAAAAATATTTTTATTTTTGGAAATTTTGAAGGAATTTTTATTTTTATTTTATAGTTTTTTATTAATTATTAAAATGCTTTGTATTTAATTAATGATTTATTTGCTAATACTAGTAATAGCAGGTAACTGCTACATTCTAAGTAGCTAGTAGGTATATTTGTACAGATTATTTATTAAAAAGCTTTTAAATTTTTTTTTGAGATTTTAGGATTTCTGAACGTTCGAAATTGTCCCAACCACCCATATTTGTAGTCAATTTGCGACCAGGTTATCGCAAATTTTTGAAAATCGCTTGAACAGAGTTTTAAACAACCTAACCGAGATTAAACCCCTATTTTTAGTTTTATTTTTAGATGTTTAACTTTTGTTTAAAATTAGTTCCAAATTAGAGAAAATATGATTTTAAACATAAAGAAACCCCGAGAGAGAGTCCGTCCATACAATCCTAGCGACTTGGTAGTGAACTACTTGCATCAAAAGATGCGTATGGACTTCGTACACATGTATGATTTTACAGAAGTCAAATTGGGTGCCTGTGCGCAACAAATTTGAAGTGTATCCGTCGAATGTCCCCGAATCAATGATTTTCCAATTTAGACAATTACTTCATGGACGTTTGTCACTTCGAGACCAAAATTGTGCCACAAGACTAGTATCATTTTTTTGGTCCAGTGAGCCAAGTTTGGTCCGATTCTGAGATGGTCGACCGAAAATCTATTTTTGCAGGCCAACGACGTGATCCAACGGGCCAAATTGTGCATAGCTCACCAAAATCCAGAGTTTGTACCATCAATCCGGACCCATAGACATATAATTTGATGACTTTAGAGATCGTAATTTTTGGTACACTTTTTGGTGCAAAGCGGGTCTAATGGCGGACACCGATTTAGCCCAAAATTAAGATTTTGCCTTTGTGCCCATAATTAAAGTTATGGTAGGCAATTTTAGACATTTCTTTTAGACCAAAAATATTGGTGATGTCTGTTTCAGCATCCGAGGATGTTTACGGAAGTTGGCTTTCTTTGCTTCATTGATCAGACGGTTCGAATTACTGGATACTGCCATTTTGCACATCACCTCAGGCAAGATACCTTGTCGTATTTACTGTTTATATTATTTGCATCTTATTGTTTATCTGCTGCATGGTTACTATTTATTTATTTCTAGATTCTCCATTTGTGTTACTATTTATGATTTACTTTACTTTGCCTCCAGCTATACATGTAATGCCTGTGGTTCGTATTACGTATTTGGAATACGTGTACGTATTTTATCTTGTATTGCTTAATTCCTGGCTTAGCTTTTCCTTCTTGGCTCGGTTTATTCTTGGCCCGGGGTTGGCTTGGTTCGGTTGGGATTGTTTTGGTTCATCATGAACCATGGATGAACCCCCTACCTACCACCACCTTTGGTATTTATTACCATTCTTCTTTCTCTCTCTTCATTACTCTTCTTCTTCTTCCATTTACTACTTCACCTACCAGAGAGAGAGAGAGGTCTAGGCAAGTGCAACTTGCTTCATGGAAGAACTCTGATTTTATTGCTCTATTCTCTTCTTTACGACATTCTAAAACACTTTAGTACTTGACATTTCTAAATTCCATGGATAGATTCTTGTAGATCTAAGTTTACTTTATTTTCGGATTTTTTGGGTTTTGATCTACTTAATCTTGTTATTTTTGAGTTTTGATGGTTCCATGTTGTAGAGAATTTTGTTCTACCCCATTTTGACCTATGGAAGTTCGGATTTGGGCTCCGGACGATAAAGTTATGTAGCTTGGAAGCCATGGCTTAGGGTGTACTTCTTCTCGAAAATTTGGAGAAGAAGCACAGTCCCGAGCCGCATGGTAGCACTTGACCGCATGAACATTCATGCGGCAAGTCAGTTCCAACCGCATGCGCTATTGTCTTGACTTGACCGCATGACAAGTTCATGCGGCAAGTATTCCTTCTCAGCCGCATGACTGAGGCCCGGTCCTTCCTGGCCGCATTGATTTCCAGCAACCTTGAGCCACATAGGCATTATTCCCCGCAGCCACATGGGACTTCCCCCATCCCGACCGCATGAACTCCAATACTCGCGAGCCGCATAGACCGCAGTCTCCCAGCCGTATGGGTTTGCTTCCCTTGACCGCATAGTCATTGCTCCCCGCAGCCGTATAGGTTGCTCCACCCCGGCCGCATGTATCGGATTGGTCAGCCAGCCGTATAGGCTTGGTTTCTCGCCAGCCGCATGGATTCATATCTTCCCAGCCGCATGGGGTGCTCTGGCTGAGCCGCATATGCCCCTTCCTTACCACTGGCCACATACGACTGATACCCTTCAGCCGCCTGAATCCATTATCCTGAGGCGCATGAATTCATCCCCCTGAGCCGCATGGACTTCCTGTGCCTTGTCTTATTATATTATTATTATTATTATATATTTTACGCCCATTTTATGTTTGGAAATGATACCTGAGCATGACACGACAGTGACCCATAGTGGTGCACTCCTGACATGACTAACATGACATGATAGTGGCCCGCCGTGGCGCACTTATGACAAGTACACCTGACATGATTATCTTGAACAGCTGTTGCGACGGCTACCTGACATGACATGACCTGTATAAATTACCTGGACACCGTGGATGATTGTGCTTGTACAAATAATCCAGTCCTGTCTTGCATCATGTCTAGGAGGGGATTCCTGAGTACCACGGTCAGGAGTACCCATTGAAATAGACTAAGGCTAATAACTAGATTAATACATTAGTCATAAAGAGATCTTCCAGCTATAGGCAATCCCGTTACCTGGGCACGCCTTGGGATTTGTAGCCTGCCGTCGAGTAGGGCACATTTCCATTACACTGTCACGTGTTGCACCCTTCAAGCTACCTAAGGGTACATTCGTTTCCTGGACGATGTACCCACCTGAATTCAACTCTAAATCTTTTAACCCGGGTAACCTGGATGGACTACAGGGCTTGTGGCTGTGGAGTAATCTCACTGCATCTTGCTAGTAATTAGGCCTGTGATAACCCTAGTTAGTTAAAGTATCAAGCCGTAATTCTTGCTTGGCCGTGAAATGATTGAATGGAGTCTAACCTGTCTATTCTTGCCCTGATCTTGTTCCAGATTACTGTATGACCAGAATGCCTGTATCTATTTAATGGTGAGAGTTCCAAGTTCTGTTCAGACGAAGGGTTACAACCCCGGTCCTTTTTTGGTTTACGGGTTGTAACCTGGTTATCTGATTAGTTCCATGGTTATCTCGTCGTATATCATCCTGATGTATTTTCTTTATTTCCAGTTCTTACTTTATTTATACTCTTGTGCTGATTGCTGGTTTTAGTTCCTAAGTGAAGCTTCCTTTGTGGAACTTGCACTTTCTGGGGTCTGACCCAGCTGGTTTTGTATGGCCAGATTTTGGAGCAGCTCCTGAGGATCTACCGACTTTCCAGCCAGATGGTGGCCACTAGACGGAACCCTAGCAATGAGTGGGTTTATTTTTAATCTCCCACTTTATTGTAAAATATTCTTTTAAGGCGTTTAGCCGACGAGCACCTGTTTAGCTCGATTGTAATTACTTACTGTCTACCTACGGGCTGTAACATGATTGACAGATCCTAGGGTTGATCATATATGACTAAACTCTTGCTAGTCCTAACATTTTGTAACGACTAGCTTCATGATCAGCTGAATATGTAATATTTGGGACGCCTTATCATTGTATATTTAATGATCATACATCTTGTAACATTTACATGCTTGTGATTGAGACATTAGGCTTGTTCATGACCATAGGAGACTGTTGGCTTGTAGTAAACCCTCATGTATCTAGACAGCCGTGACCGTATAGCGAGATAGAATCCATTTTATATACGTAGCTGGCTATGTCTGCCCCCGCTCTCCAGTATTCTAGTTCTGGGGCGTGACGTGGTTTAAGTGGTGGCCCATGCAGGTCTTGTAAATCAAGATGTGTGAGGGTTTACCGAATAGATGTCTCAATCAGTATTCGCCCTTGATCTCTGTTCATATCTTCTGAATACCTGGATTCTTGTCCAGATCATATGCTTGTATCGTTGATCTGTCCTGGTCCTTCCTTATTGTTCTCCATGTCATCTTCTTCAGCGGTATTGTTCCTGGACCTGCCGGTCAGCAAGGCGGAGCATTTTCCGCGGATCATCAGCAACCCGAAGGTCAAGCCCAGCATTCGGGAGGCCTTCTGAAGGATAGCCACCAGTCCAGCCAGTTCAGCCTGCCGAGCCTGATGATGGCACTTTGGTAGGTCTTGTCAGGACCTTGATAGCTTCCCAAGATCGTCGTGGAGATGCCTTGCACCAGGTAGTGGCGGATGCTTTGACTAGAGGAGGTCATCAGGGTAACAGCGCGGCCAACAGCTTCAAGCGCTTGAACCCTCCATTCTTTGACAGTAGTGAAGATGCTATTGCAGCGGGTGCCTGGCTCCAGGACACAGAGGTGATTCAAGAAGCAGCTAGGACTCCAGAGAACGAGAAGGTGGCCGTAGTGCGCCTGCAGTTGCTAGATCTTGCCCGTAGCTGGTGGGCGGCACAGGCCGTTGGATTAGTGGCACCCATTGCTTGGGCGGTATTCAGAGAGAGATTCCAGACCAGGTATTTTGACGCTATAGCTCGGTACGATCTACAGACGAGGTTCACCAATCTGAAGCAGATGGGCAGGACGGTCAACGGATATGCGGCCGAGTTTTCGAGACTCAGTCAGTTTGCTCCCACCTTGGTGGCGACCGAGTATGATAGAGCCCAGCGGTTCCAGCAGGGACTTCACCTGGAGATCTTGTTGGCAGTCGAGCAGTTTGAGCATCAGACTTTTGATGCAGTCTTGAGAGCAGCTAGAAGGCATGAGTATACCTCTCAGAGGATTGTGGATAGGGCCGGAGGTCGGAAGAGATCCTACGGCCAGATGAATCAGTCTTCAGTACCAGTCCCGACAGCCAGGGCTTTGACTATTGGAGCTCCATGGCGGGCGGCCTCAGTAACGTCGGTTCAGCATTCAGTCCCGACGTACCCTCAGCAGCAGAAACAGAAGCAGTCTTCCGCAGTGGGATGTTCTCATTATGGAAAGCCGGTCCATGTAGTGGCAGAGTGTCGCAGGGCACAGGGATTGTGTCTGGCTTGTGGAGCACCAGACCATAGGGTTGGATCCTGCCAGAATAGGGGTGGTTCATCATCATCCAACCTTTCTAGCTCTTCGGTGAGAAGACCAGCTCCGGTCTAGCAGCAGCAGTATCCATTGCCGAGGCCCTTGCCGTCTCAGTCCCAGGTATTCCAGCAGCAGAACCCCCAGCAGCATGTTCAAGCCCAAGCTCAGAGTCAGAATAGGCAGCAAGGATTTCAGCAGAGGGGACCAGCACCCCGAGGGCATGGTTATGCTATGGTGATGACCGCAGAGGAAGGATTGGCACCAGGAAAGGTAGTGGCAGGTACAATTCTCGTCAACTCATTTCTAGCTTCAGCTTTATTTGATTCTGGTGCATCGCATTCTTTTATGTCTGTATGATTCGTGACACGGATAGGATTGGAGCCCGAGTCATTATCAGTAAGCCTCAATATACTTACTAGTCACGGACTTGTGGGAGTCGATAGGGTGTTTTCCTCGTGTCGGATCGTAGTTAGCGGTAAGGAATTTCCTGCTAGATTGATAGAGTTCCCAATGGCCGATTATGATATGGTCTTAGGGATGGATTGGTTGAGGAACCAGTATGCTAGGATAGACTGCCACAATGGCAGGGTTGTTTTTAGCATTCCAGGAGAGCCAGAGTTTTTATTTTCCAAAGGCACAGTTGAGCCTTCTCCACCAGTATTGCGGATGGCGGTAGTAGCAGTTCAGTTGCCCAGGGTAGTCGAGGAGTTTCCAGATGTTTTCCCAGAAGAGCTTCCAGGTATGCCGCCAGAACGGGAGATCGAGTTCACCATAGACTTGATTCCCGGGACAGCCCAGTGTCAGAGAGAGTCTACAGGATGGCACCTTCAGAGTTGGAGATCTTGTACAAGATGATTGAAGAACTTCGAGCCAAGGGATTCATTCGTGCTAGTGGATCGCCTTGGGGAGCCCCGATGCTTCTTGTGAAAAAAGAAGGATGGTACGTCCAGGTTATGTGTTGATTATCGTACCTTGAACTCAGTGACAATCAAAAACAGATATCCTCTCCCGAGGATAGATGACTTGTTTGATCAACTTAAAGGGGCAGCAGTATTTTCGAAGATCGACTTGGGCTCAGGATATCATCAGATCCGAGTCAGAGAGCAGGACATCCCGAAGACAGCTTTTAGATCGAGGTATGGGCATTGGGAGTTCCTTGTTATACCATTTGGAGCGACCAATGCGCCGGCGGTATTCATGGATCTCATGAATCGTATCTTCATGCCTTATTTGGATCAATTTGTGATTGTGTTCTTGGACGACATCCTGGTCTACAGCAAGAGTAAAGCGGAGCATGAGCAGCATCTCAGAGTTGTCCTCCAGATTCTTCGGAAGCACCAGTTGTATGCCAAGTTTAGTAAATACGAGTTTTGGCTCGATCGTATTTCGTACTTGGGTCACATCATCACCAAAGGAGGAGTTGAAGTGGATCCCCAGAAGATTGTGGCTATTGAGTCATGGCCAGTGCCCAGCACAGTTACAGAAGTTCACAGTTTTCTTGGATTGGCCGGCTACTACCGGCGGTTTGTTTCAGATTTTGCTCGGATATTAGCACCATTGACCCAGTTGACCCGTAAGGATGTACAATTTGCTTGGACAGCAAAATGTCAGGATTCATTCGAGAGGTTGAAGCAAGGCTTGATGACGGCTCCCATTCTCGCGCTTCCAGATGGAACCGGAGGATTTTCAGTGTATTGTGATGCTTCAGGCAGAGGCTTAGGATGTGTTCTGATGCAGCATGGGAAGGTAATAGCTTATGCGTCACGACAACTTCATGATCATGAGAAGAATTACCCAACCCATGACTTGGAGCTGGCAGCAGTAGTGTTTGCACTTAAGTTATGGAGGCACTATTTGTATGGAGATAGGGTGGAGATTTTCACCGATCATAAGAGCCTGAAGTATGTTTATACCCAGAAGGATCTTAACATGCGTCAGAGGAGATGGCTGGAGCTACTTGTGGATTATGATGTCAACCTGCAGTATCATCCTGGGAAGGCCAACGTTGTTGCAGATGCATTGAGCAGGAGAGCCGGAGTTTATTTCCTAACAGCAGAACCAGAGCTGTTAGCAGATCTTCAGAAGATGGGTATTGAAGTTGTTCTCCCTTCCAGTATGGCATTGATGGCCAGTATGCAAGTTCAGTCTACTATAGTCGAGAGGATCCGGATGGCGTAGTCAGCAGATTCCAAGCTTCAGCGACTCAGAGCAGAGTATGAGGCAGGATGATGACCAGAGTTATGTATTCATGAAGACGGTACACTTAGGCATGGTAAGCGTCTTTGTGTACCCAGTAGAGATATCAGACAGGAGATCATGTCAGAGGCTCACAGTTCTCAGTATTCCATTCATCCGGGCGGTATGAAGATGTACCGTGATATCCGGCAGCACTTTTGGTGGAATGGCATGAAGAGGGAGATAGCTCGGTTTGTCTCTCGTTGTTTAGTCTGCCAACAAGTTAAGAATGAACATCAGAGGCCGGCTGGACTTCTTCAGCCCTTGCCGATTCCAAAATGGAAGTGGGAGCATGTGACCATGGATTTTGTGACCGGATTGCCTCGATCCCCAGCTGGTAGAGATTCTATCTGGGTTATAGTTGATCGGCTCACGAAGGTAGCTCACTTCCTCCCGTTCAGAGTTGGTCAGTCGACAGCTCAGGTAGCAGAGATATACCTCAGGCAGATTGTCAGGTTGCACGGAGTGCCAGTCAGTATCACCTCAGACCGGAATTTAAGATTTATGTCGTACTTTTGGCATAGCTTGCAAAAGAGTTTGGGGACTCATCTCCAGTTTAGTTCAGCATATCATCCACAAACAGACGGCCAGTCGGAGTGCACTATCCAGACTCTTGAAGACATGTTGCGGTCCTGTACACTTGACTTCGGTGGTTCGTGGGAAGATCACTTGCACCTGATAGAGTTCTCGTATAATAACAGTTTCCAGGCCAGTATCCAGATGGCACCGTTCGAGGCACTGTATGGCAGGAAGTGCAGATCTTCGTTAGCCTGGGATGATGTTGGAGAGAGACAGATGCTCGGTCCAGAAATGATTGCCCAGACAGTTGAAGTAGTCAGGAGAGTTCGGGATCATCTTCGAGTTGCCCAAGATCGCCTGCGCCATTAGGCCGATTCTCATCGGCATCCTCTCGAGTTTTCGGTCGACGATCATGTATTCCTGAGGATTTTGCCTAATCGTGGCGTCATTCATTTCGGCGTACGGAGAAAGCTTAGTCCTAGGTATATAGGACCGTTCGACATTCTGGAGCGAGTAGGAGATGTATCCTATCGTCTCGCTCTTCTGCCGTCGTTAAGCGAGGTGCATGACGTGTTTCATGTATCCCAATTACGACGGTATATCCCAGACCCGAGTCACATCTTGGATCATTCGGAATTGGTTGTTGGTACCAACGTTTCGTATGAGGAGCGGCCCGTGTCTATATTGGACCGGAGAGAGAAGATCCTCAAGAATAAGACTATCAAGTTAGTCCGAATTGCTTGGGGTCATCACTCTTTGGGTGAGTCAACGTAGGAGCGTGAGGATGATATCCGATCGCGATATCTCGACTTGTTTGACTCGTAAGGTATAATGTCCTTCTTATGCCTCATGTCTTCGATTCCTGGCTTGCATAATTGATTGCTTGATTGATTGTCTAGTATAGCTTGCCTGTGATTAGTGTAGCTTTTCTTGTCTCTCTAGCCTCTTAATTAAATTCCCAGGACGGAATTCTTTTAAGATGGGTAGAGTTGTAATGCATGTGGTTCGTATTACGTATTTGGAATACGTGTATGTATTTTATCTTGTATTGCTTAATTCCTGGCTTAGCTTTTCCTTCTTGGCTCGGTTTATTCTTGGCCCGGGGTTGGCTTAGTTCGGTTGGGATTGTTTTGGTTCATCATGAACCATGGATGAACCCCCTACCTACCACCACCTTTGGTATTTATTACCATTCTTCTTTCTCTCTCTTCATTACTCTTCTTCTTCTTCCATTTACTACTTCACCTACCCCAGAGAGAGAGAGAGGTCTAGGCAAGTGCAACTTGCTTCATGGAAGAACTCTAATTTTATTGCTCTATTCTCTTCTTTACTACATTGTAAAATACTTTAGTACTTGACATTTCTAAATTCCATGGATAGATTCTTGTAGATCTAAGTTTACTTTATTTTCGGATTTCTTGGGTTTTGATCTACTTAATCTTGTTATTTCTCAGTTTTGATGGTTCCATGTTGTAGAGAATTTCGTTCTACCCTATTTTGACCTATGGAAGTTCGGATTTGGGCTCCGGATGATAGAGTTATGTAGCTTGGAAGCCATGGCTTAGGGTGTACTTCTTCTCGGAAATTTGGAGAAGAAGCACAGTCCCGAGCTGCATGGTAGCACTTGACCGCATGAACATTCATGCGGCAAGTCAGTTCCAACCGCATGCGCTATTGCCTTGACTTGACCGTATGACAAGTTCATGCGGCAAGTATTCCTTCTCAGCCGCATGACTGAGGCCCAGTCCTTCCTGGCCGTATGGATTTCCAGCAACCTTGAGCCGCATAGGCATTGTTCCACGCTGCCGCATAGGACTTCCCCCATCCCGATCGCATGAATTCCAATACTCACGAGCCGCATAGACCGCAGTCTCCCAGCCATATAGGTTTGCTTCCCTTGACCGCATAGTCATTGCTCCCCGCAGCCGCATAGGTTGCTCCACCCCGGCCGTATGTATCGGATTGGTCAGCCACCCGCATAGGCTTGGTTTCCCGCCAGCCGTATGGATTCATATCTTTCCAGCCGCATGGGGTGCTCTGGCTGAGCCGCATATGCCCCTTCCTTACCACTGGCCACATACGACTGATACCCTTCAACCGCCTGAATCCATTATCCTGAGCCACATGAATTCATCCCCCTGAGCCACATGGACTTCCTGTGCCTTGTCTTATTATATTATTATTATTATTATTATATATTTTATGCCCATTTTATGTTTGGAAATGATACCTGAGCATGACACGACAGTGACCCATAGTGGTGCACTCCTGATATGACTAACATGACATGATAGTGGCCCGCCGTGGCACACTCCTGACAAGTACACCTGACATGATTATCTTGAACAGCTGTTGCGACGGCTACCTGACATGACATGACCTGTATAAATTACCTGGACATCGTGGGCGATTGTGCTTGTACAAATAATCCAGTCCTGTCTTACATCATGTCTAGGAAGGGATTTCTAAGTACCACGGTCAGGAGTATCCATTGAAATGGACTAAGGCTAATAACTAGATTAATACATTAGTCATAAAGAGATCTCCCAGCTACAGGCAATCCCGTTACCTGGGCACGTCTTGGGATCTGTAGCCTGCCGTCGAGTAGGGCACATTTCCAACACACTGTCATGTGTTGCACCCTTCAAGCTACCTAAGGGTACATTCATTTCCTGGACGATGTACCCACCTGAATTCAACTCTAAATCTTTTAACCCGGGTAACCTGGATGGACTGCAGGGCTTGTGGCTGTGGAGTAATCTCACTGCTTCTTGCTAGTAATTAGGCCTGTGATAACCCTAGTTAGTTAAAGTATCAAGCCGTAATTCTTGCTTGGCCGTAAAATGATTGAATGGAGTCTAACCTGTCTATTCTTGTCCTGATCTTGTTCCAGATTACTGTATGACCAGAATGCCTGTATTTATTTTACCGATAAATGGTGAGAGTTCCAAGTTCTGTTCAGACGAAGGGTTACAACCCCGGTCCTTGTTTGGTTTACGGGTTGTAACCTGGTTATCTGATTAGTTCCATGGTTATCTCGTCGTATATCATCCTGATGTATTTTTTTTATTTCCAGTTCTTACTTTTATTTATACTCTTGTGCTGATTGCTGGTTTTAGTTCCTAAGTGAAGCTTCCTTTGTGGCACTTGCTCTTTCTGGGGTCTGACCCAGCTGGTTTTGTATGGCCAGATTTCGGAGCAGCTCCCGAGGATCTACCGACTTTCCAGCCATATGGTGGCCACTAGACGGAACCCTGGCAACGAGTGGGTTTATTTTTAATCTTCCACTTTATTGAAAAATATTCTTTTGACGCGTTTAGCCGACGAGCACCTGTTTAGCTCGATTACAATTACTTACTGTCTGCCTACGGGCTGTAACATGATTGACAGATCCTAGGGTTGATCATGTATGACTAAACTCTTGCTAGTCCTAACATTTTGTAACGACTAGCTTCATGATCAGCTGAATATGTAATATTTGGGATGCCTTATCATTGTATATTTAATGATCATACATCTTGTAACATTTACTTACTTGCTGGTGATTGAGACATTAGGCTTGTTCATGACCATAGGAGACTGTTGGCTTGTAGTAAACCCTCATGTATCTAGACAGCCGTGACCGTATAGCGAGATGGAATCCTTTTCATATACGTAGCTGGCTATGTCTGCCCCCGCTCTCCAGTATTCTGGTTCTGGGGCGTGACAATACATGATGCAAAAGCTAGTCATATTTTCATACTTGTCTTAAATTTGTATATGGACCTAGAATTAAGGGACTACCATTTGTCAGTAAGCATTTCATAAACTTTGTCACGACTATAACACAAGATATGTGTGTGTTATGAGTACCATATAGAGGTACTTGCGTGTTGGTTGATCACCCGTGCACATGCGTTAGGTCTAACTGCTAATAGAGGCATGCTAGGAGACTTAGCAGTTAGTAGAGGTTCATGGTCGTAGATACGACTTAGATAGGTACATAGGGTGGGGAGAATATTTTCTTAGCGTATGGACTACGTATGTACTTATCCATTATAACTTGTGCGCTCTGTCGGAGACATAGGTACTGATTTCTTACTGGATTGATTCCCTACTGTGATGATGCCCTCTGTTGTTCATAGAGCGTTACGAACGTAGGACCCTGGTGCCCATAGAAGGGACTATGTCGATCCCATTATAGCTAGAGGGTCCATGCATTGAAGGTTTTTTCTTAACTGCATGATCACAGTAGAATGGTTAGGTGGCCTTAGTTGATGTCATGTAGTAGTCTGTTCTAGTCATTGCATGGGACAGTGTCACATCACGAAATAGTGTGCTACCATTATTTGTGTTTGGTTGTAGGGATAGTTTACTATTTCGATGATAGGATATTGGGTTATGTTATGATTTGGACTATTTACTTTTACTTGTGACTTTGTAGCATATTTTATGTTCAGTTTATATGGCAGTTTATATGTATCTTGTTACATCCCTCTAAGGACCTGGTAATTTCTCCAGGTGTGTACCTTTTTTATGACTTTTTGCAGGATTTCCAGCCAAGATCGTGTTCTTCACTCTCTTTCAAAGATGACAGGCACTTGGACCATTTAGCTGCTTATATTATTTCTTTTTGCTATTCATTTTTAAATGTTGGTAATGAATTTGTCTTTATCCAGTAAATTGTAAAAAAGACAACTCAAATTGATTTTATAATATCTTTATTATTATTTCTGTGGATGAGATTAGTGAAGTCATGGCTATTTGTATACTACAAAATTATAGTTTATGTATATTATTATACGGCTGGCATGTACATTATAGTCATATGTATTTTGTGACTGGAATGTTTTAGTCTGCGACTTCTTCATACGGTTGAGGAAGAAGGCGCCTTTAAACCCTTCAGGACGGGAGTATCCCTACGGGTAGAGTAGTAGAAAGCATGAACTGGTTCATCTTCTATTGCCCGTTATAGTCTTTGGAAGGCACACGACTTGTTTGCAGATATTGTCAGTTGATAACAACAGCAGTTGATGGTAATTTGGGTACATTGTCCCATGGATGATTTGCTGCATACGCCACCATCTTTCTTCATCTCGCACTCGTGGTTTATTATTTAACGCAAGTCTGACAGAGGGCGTTTGCCTGTGCCGCTTGGTTGATTGCTGATCAGAAGAGGCTTCTGATTTGCCACAAAGATTCTTTGGAAAGGATTTATGAGGTCGGTTAACCTCATGTTCATGATTCTGGTGGACGCATGCGTGTGCCTGATAGAGCCTTACATCGGGAGCTCGTATGATCATCTGGGGCACCTTTCGATGAATATCCGTCGAGGCAACGTTCGGGGTATGTTGAACCCGCGTTACTCTTGACCCCTTCATACTAGCTTTCGAGTAGTACAGTGCATCAGGGCTTTCTTCGTGGACAAGATTTTGGAAGAGTCTGTGGAAGACAAATCCCATTTGCCTCTCTTGTGGGTGCTACATTCTGGCACCATTCTGGGTAGCTTTATGTACGTTTACAGGCACTCGACTTGATTTAAGCGAGGCCTGCTCTCGTACTTCCTACTGGCGAGCTAGTTGAGATCCAGCTTCGTCTTCTTGAGCAGGGAGTGGCCGGCAAGGCCTTTTGAAAGCACGCATCCCAGATTCCTTGGTGTTGTATCGCCTTCTTCGGTTAGGACCCAAGCGTCGGGCTCTATTTTTTCCGACAATGATAGCGAGGGAATGATACACAAGAGATGCATGCAGGGCTTCATTGGTAGAAGCTGGGAGAGCATCCTGAGCAGTCATTGGTGGTGGCACAGCAGTCATGACTACCCAGACCTTGCGAGTCTTCCTAGGTTTTATCGACCTTGGGGAAGGGATTGACCCTTCAGAGAGCATGTCTTCATAAGCCTGTTGGTCGAACCGGACAACCAACATTTATTGGGATAAGCCCAATTTAGAAGTATTAGATTGCATCACTACTTTCTCATTGGAGAAGAAATTTCTCCCCAACAAAGTCGTCAGCTTGTTCGCCATCAGATTATTTGTGGGTAGAAAG
Source organism: Iris pallida (assembly GCA_029216955.1). Taxonomy (NCBI): domain Eukaryota; kingdom Viridiplantae; phylum Streptophyta; class Magnoliopsida; order Asparagales; family Iridaceae; genus Iris; species Iris pallida. Next base: position 3,826,992 of record JANAVB010023800.1, read on the forward strand.
AGTTCTTAAGATTACGAGTATCTTTCAAGGAGGACAAGGGAATAAGAGATAGTATGAAACAAGACTCATTTCTTTTCCTTTATATAAAACAATTTGGAATAGTATAGAAAAACCACAATTAGAAGGATTTGTTAATAAATTAAAATTCTGGAGAAGTGTGCCTTTGGAAATTGGGTACTATAATTGACCCTTTTACTCCATTGACGATCTGATACTTAGTAGCTTCTTGAATGCTCTATATGACTCACTCCTATGTATCTGTTATCCTCGTTGACGAGGTTGATTTGGTGGATTCGATCCGTTGATGATCTGATCTTCTCAAGGATCTTCTATTCCCGATCCGATCCTTCGATGTTCTATCTTCCTTTTTTCCTTATATTTGCCTTTTAGCGGGCAAGCTATAAATAAGATAATAATGATTGGGGGAATCTCCTGTGTGGAAGACGTCATCTGCATGTCACAGCCGTTTAAGAAGGATGTTTAACCGCTCGGCCTGGTTGAGGCGTTGATTGGGCGACCGTTGCTGTAGGAGCTCTGGGAGAGGACTTAAGGACACTCGGGTGTAATCATCGGTGGTTGTGACTTTCTACCCGTATGGCTTGATCATTGGTGACCTAGCATGTACGAATGTTTAGGATAACTTGTTGTTCGAATAGTGCGGTTGTGTAACGTGTGTAATACCCCAGTCCCAAAATACTTAGGACTAAGTACGTACACATGTAGCTGCATACATACGAAGTATACTCCAATATATGGAAACCTCATATGTATACATAAGCTGTAAAATGCAGTAACCATGACAACTAATATTATCCACAGAAATATAAGAAAAATAATGATATCATATAATCTACAAAAAATGTCTTTATACAAGATGTTGAGCGGAGACAAATCCACTACCAACTATTTTAAACGAGAGAAACTACATAACAAAAGAAAGAGTTTGGCGAGCGAAGCGAAGACGATCCAAGTGCAATCATCCTCGAAGAAATAGATATGATCACGGCTACGGCTCGAATACCTGTGAATGACAATAGCACACACCTGTAGAGATAACCAGGTCCTCGGAGGGACGTAACAAGATACACAATATCATGCCATATAAAATGTGATATATAATAGAGAATAAAGGGATGCATACAATAGGGTGCCTAATTGTACTATAGTGAATATGCAATAAAGAACAATCCTTCACATATGGGCACTTGGGCTGTATAGCAGTGGCATCGTCCCTTCCTTCGGGAACCAGCCATCTCCGTTCATAAGCTTGTTGACCGTCAGATGGAACCAGTAAGAAAACATCCATAACGCTCCATGAACGTCAGAGGGAATCAGTAATAGTAAGGTGAACCTGCGTCTCCAGCGGAGTTTCATGTACAACAATAATGTATATGTGGCCCACACATCAAGTTACTGTTCTTCCCACCCCATGCCTAGCAGAGTCACATCCATGACTCATATGAACCTCTAGTAATTGCCAAGACCACTAGCATGTAATTCTATTGGCAGTTACTCCTAACCGACGCATGCCCCATATGTATCGGTGGTCGACCGACTACGCGAGTACGTGTCCTATATGTGACTCACAATACGTGGTAAAGTAGGTGTCAAGGCCGTATGAGATATACCAATACCTCATCATCAAATGGGTGGTCGCTAGACTAAGTCAATGCAAGAGAATAAAACAAAGCAAGAAAACGACCGATAGAGTCGTTTGCACCCAAGTGTGACTTGGACGCACAGCAATATAATACTAACAAAAATAAGTAATGCTGAATATAAATAACTAAAAATAAGAATAATTAAATCACAGAGTAAGGAGGCAAGGTATCTTGCCTGGCAGAGCAGGGATGGCAACTCCAAACAATCAATCACGCCAGCAACGGAAACTCAAAACCAACGAACGGCTCCGGATGCTGAAACAAACATCAATCCCTGCTTCCATCATCAACTCCTGCCGTAGCTCTCCATTAGGAACATAAATACGATCACCATATCACAATGTCTCGTTGGGATGAATCCTCAATCCCATCTGCTCTCCCACTTCAGTCATCTCTCTCAGTTATCGAAATCTAGCATCCGTGGGTAATGCTGCCTTGATCCTCTCTACTAGCGATGATTGCACTTGGAGATTGGCTAATACGCCATCCACTCCAGGAAATAATACCTCAATACCAAGCTGCTGCAAGTCTCTTATCAAATCCTTTCGTATAGTCAAGAAGTGTGTCATGGGCTTACGGCTTAATGTGTCTGCCACAACATTAGCCTTGCCCTGATGATAATATAGCTCGATCTCGTAATCTTTCATCAACTCCAACCAACGTCGTTGCTGCATATTCAACTCTTTTTGTGTGAACACATACATGAGGCTCTTATGATCAGTATAGATATCTACCTTCTCGCCGTACAAGTAGTATCTCCATAGCTTCAAAGCAAAGATAACCGCTGCGAGCTCTACATCGTGGGTTGGATAATTCTTCTCATGCACCTTCAACTGTCTCGATGCATGTACTACTACATAACCATGTTGCATCAATACGCATCCTAATCCTTTCTCGGATGCATCGTTGTAGTTCACAAATCCTCCCGGGCCCGATGGTAGTGTCAATATAGGTACAGTGGTCAATCGCTTCTTCAACTCATCGAAAGCGACTTGACACTCGTTTGTCCATACAAACTCCTATTCCTTGCAAGTTAGTCGAGTCATAGGCCCCGCTATTCGAGAGAAATCTTCTACGAACCTTCGATAGTAACCCGCAAGTCCAAGAAAACTTCTCACCTCGGAAGCTGATATGGGAGCGGGCCATATCTTGACTATTGTGATCTTCTCAGGATCTACCGATATGTTGTCTCCATTAACAATATGCCCAAGAAATGAAGCCTCCTTGAGAAAGAAATCACACTTGCTAAGCTTCGCAAAAAGTTGCTCATTCCTCAAGATTCCTAAAACTATCCATAGATGCTACTCATGCTCCTCTTGGCTCTTCGAGTATATCAAGATATCATCTATAAAGACGACTACAAATTTATCAAAGTACTGGAGAAAGATCTTGTTCATTAAGTTTATGAAGACCGCGGGAGCATTGGGCAACCCAAATGGCATGACCAATAACTCGTAGTGTCCATACCTCGATCGAAATACCGTCTTCGGAATATCTTCCTTCTGACCCTTCAATTGGTGATAGCTCGATCGCAAGTCGATCTTCGAGAATACCTTGGATCCACTCAGCTGGTCGAATAGATCATCTATGCGCGGCAAGGGGTACTTGTTCTTTACTGTCACTGCATTCAGGGCTCTGTAGTCGATACACATGTGCACTGTCCTGTCCTTCTTCGGCACGATTAAGAAGGGTGATCCCCATGGTGACGTACTGGCACGGATAAAGCCTTTCTCCAATAATTTCTCTATCTGCGTCATCATCTCTACCAACTTCTTGGGTGCTAGTCGATATACTTGAGACAAAATAGGCTCTACTCCTGGAATAAGCTCAATAGAAAACTCGATATCTCGGTTAGGTGGTAACCCCGACAAGTCCTTGCGGAATACATCTTGGAACTCAGAGATGACAGGGTGCTGAAGGGTGCCCTGCATCATCATGTGAGTCCCTAATGCAGGTGCATCTCTTCTTAATGCTTCTTCTTTGGTGAACTCGAATTCCATCTCATTTGGCATTCTAAAGACGTTATTGCCCCTATGGCAGTCTATAAAGGCAAAATATTGGCTCAACCAGTCCATCCCGAGAACTACATCGAAGGTTGGCATAGGAAATACAAGTAGTCATGCTCTCATCTCTCTACCGCATATCACTACAAGACAATGTCTACAAACACCACTGACAGGCACAACTCCTCCTCCAGTGAGGATTCTAATGTTTTTAGATAAAGACATGATGGGGATGTTGTGTCTAGTGGCAAAGCTAGTAGCTATGAATGAATGGGTGGCTCTAGTGTCAAATAATATAATGGCAGGAAATGACGCAACTAAAACCATACCTGCTTTGATGTCCACCTCTGGTTTTGCCTCTTCTACAGCTAGTGAAAAAGCCTTTCCAACTCTTTGATTACCCATCTGTGCTCTAGCCTGTTGAAATTGGGTTTCCTAAATGGGTAAGGGTAGTCGTGGTGCTTCTAATCCCGTAATCGCTGGTCTTTGTATCTGTTGCAGGTTCTGTGGAGTGGTCCTCCGAAATGAGCAATCTCTAGTCTGATGCTGGCTCGATCCGCAAGCTAAGAAATATTCCATTCGTCGACGACGTCTCTCTGGACATGACCAACTTTGCCACAGTAATGGCAAGTGGCCTTCTTCTGTGCCTGGTATGGCCCTGTCCTCTGCTGATGCTGGTGTGCTAGTGGACGTCCCACTGGCCCTCCTGTAGTAGACTTAGCTGGTCCCATGGTCTAAGTAGCTCGTCGTTGTGCCTTCTTGCTTATGGCCTCCTGAGTTCTAGCCTCTGCCAGAATAGCTGCTTATGAGACTCTCGACTCAGAGCTAGTGTATCTCTGCAACTCAATACTCAAGCCTCTATGAAATCTTTTGGCTTTCTCCAGCTCCGTCGTAACCAACCCTCTTGTAAAGCGACTCAACCGACTAAACTCGGCGTCGTATTCATTAACTGTCATACTTTCCTGTTCCAAGTGTAGGAACTGGTCATATAGTGCATCCTTGGCAATGTCAGAGAAATACTTTTTATTGAACAATTTTTTGAATTCCTCCCATGTCTGATCAAGTCCTAGTCGTCTCTCCTCTGTGGCCCACCAATCGTAAGCATTTCCTTCCAACTGTAATTTAACTGCCATCATCCATAGGTTTGCAGACAACTCTGAAGCCTTCAAGAGATTTTCTGTCTTAAACAGCCAATTGGTAATTCCTATGACGTCTTCAGTACCTTTGAAGGGTAGGGGGATTCATGTTACGGAACCCCTCGATAGTGACTATAGAAGCTTGGGGTGCTCGGGTCAGTGCTATCTCCAAACTCCTTCTAATGATCTCGTTCTGCTGCATCTGGGCCTGCATCAAGCCCTGGAGGATCTGGTCTGTAGAAGTCCCACCAGCCTGAGGCATGAGCTGCTGTGGGGGCATGTATGGAATCTGGGGTACAAATTGTGGGACACCCTGTGGCCCGTACTGCGGGGGAAATGAAGGATATGGATGGGAATAGTGTTGTGGGTATTGTGGAGGATATTGTGGTGGATACTGGGGTGGATATGATGGTGGATACGGCGGAGGCTGCTATGGTGGATATGATGGTGGATATGGGGGTGGAATCTGTGGTAGAAAGTGAGGTAGATAGGGTGGCAGGGGTAGTAGGTACTCTTCTTAAGGTACAATATTATCGGGGCCTGTCTGTCCCACTTGGGGTGCAGGGTTTTGCTGCTGAGTAGTGGGTGGTGTCATCACAGGCTGCAATGATGGTCCGGATGGTGCTGGAGTGGTTGGGGACATGGCTGGGGGTGGCTGATCCACTAGTCTCTCTTGAGCGGTTGAGTTTCCATCAGTAATGGCGAGAGGGGTAGCACGACCACTACGAAGATTCATCCTATTGGCACGAAACATAGAGTTTTGGTTAGAACAAAATCAAACTGGATGTAATCAAGCAGTCAAATGAGTATTTGATAAGAGATCAAGAAAGGTATTAATAAGTGGATGAGATCCTATATCCTATTTCTATATACAGGCTTATTGGGCACAGTTATGTAACCCAACAATATTTTAATGACCTTCATGGGTCACCAAAAAAATATGTAATGCCCCAGTCCCAAAATACTTAGGACCAAGTACGTAGACATGCTAGCTGCACGTATACAAAGAATACACCAATATATCGTATCCTCATATATGTACATAAGCTGTAATAATATAAAAATAACAGGCTAGAATAATAATAATTATATCTCATCCACAGCTCAAAACAGAAGATATAAGAAGTCCAAATAAATAATGAGTCAAAAAGATAGCCGGGTGGACATACCCACTCCAAACAGCTATATAAGATTACCAAGTGAATAAAATAGTTAAAAGTGCCAAAATTTTCTAGGAAAATAAAAAAAATATCTAACATTACAACTATATTGTGGACTACTTTGTGGTAGTATATTGTCCAAGCATACATATATATATATATATATATACATTAACTAGAAAAACTAATAATTTAATATAAAAATAGATATAACAAAAATAAAATTACTAAAATAAATAAAATAAAAATATGGGGGTTTAAATTCTATCCAACTTAGAGAAATTAAGTCTACGGTAGGGGGACTATGCAATGCAATACGAAATTAGGGGAACTAAAATGCAAGCCGTATCTTGGTTTTTGAATAAATGTGGGCAACGATTTCGGATGTCGTCCACGCGCTCCCAAGTAGACTCTCCTACCGGTTGCTCTTGGTGCGACAAGCTCGGTCCAACGGTGATTTCGGAGTGATCGAGCACATCATTGCTGTCTGCCATGTACCTCCTCAGCTGAGACACGCAAAATACGTCATGTTCTCCCTCTAGCGATGGTGGCAATGCCAATCTGTAGGCAACCTCTCCAACGCGTTCCAAGACATCAAAAGGGACGATGTATCTTGGACTCAACTTGCCACATCCTCCGAATCGAATCGTGCCTCTAGTGGGGGATATCTTCAAGAAAACATGGTCGCCTTTCTTGAACTCCAAGGGTCGACGACGGTTATCTACCCACTGCTTCTGTCGATCCTGCGCTGCTCGCAGGTGGTCTTGTATCTTCTTCACCTTCTCCATCATGCTCAAAATCAACTCGGGTCCCAATATCTGTCGCTCTCCTATGTCGCTCCAATAAACAGGCAATCGATACTTTCTACCATACAATGCTTCAAACGGAGCCACCTGAATGCTCGCTTGATAGCTATTGTTGTAGGAAAACTCTACACCATGAAGGTGGTCCTCCTATGATACGCTAAAGTCAAGCGTACACACTCTCAACAGATCCTCTAACATCTGAATAGTATGCTCTGACTGGCCGTCTGTCTGCGGATGGTACGTCGTGCTAAACTTCAAATGCGTACCCAAACTTTCTTGCATGCTCCTCCAAAAGTGCGAGTTGAATCTCGAGTCACGGTCCGATACGATGATAACTGGCACACCGTGTAGCTTCACTATTTGCTTTATATACGCATCCGCCAAAACTTCTGTGGACTGCCCTACTCTAAAAGGTAAGAAATGGGCTGACTTGGTAAGCCAATCAACAATCACCCATACAGCATCTCGTCCACTAGGACTCTGAGGAAATCCTGTGATGAAGTCCATCATAATATGCTCCCATTTCACTCGAGAATGGGTAGCGGCTGCAATAATTCGACCGTCCTCTGGTGCTCGACCTTCACTTGTTGGCACACCAAATACTTGGCCAGGAAATAAGCTATCTTTCACTTTATTTCGTGCCACCAATAATACTGTCGCAAGTCTCGGTACATCTTAGTTCCTCCGGGATGTATAGAGTAAGTCGAACTGTGTGATTCTGTCTTCAACTCCTGCCATAGCTCTCCATTAGGAACATAAATACGATCACCACATTACAATGTCCCATTGGAATGAATCCTCAATCCCGTCTGCTCTCTTGCTTCAGTCCTCTCTCTTAGTCATCGAAATCTAGCATCCGTGGGTAATGTTGCCTTGATCCTCTCTGCTAGCGATGATTGCACTTGGAGATTGGCTAATACGCCATCTGCTCCAGGCAATACTACCTCAATACCAAGCTGTTGCAAGTCTCCTATCGACTCCTTCTGCGTAGTCAAGAAATGTACCATAGGCTTGCGGCTTAATGCGTCTGCCACAATATTAGCCTTTCCCGGATGATAATGTAGCTCGATCTCGTAATCTTTCATCAATTCCAACCAACATTGTTGCCGCATATTCAACTCTTTTTGTGTGAATACATACTTGAGGCTCTTATGATCAGTATAGATATCTACCTTCTCGTTTTACAACTAGTGTCTCCATAGCTTCAAAGCAAATATAACCGCTGCGAGCTTTACATCTTGGGTTGGATAATTCTTCTCGTGCACCCTCAACTGTTTCGATGCATATGCTACATGACCATACTGCATCAATATGCATCCTAATCCTTTTTCGGATGCATCGCTGTATATCACAAATCCTTCCGGGCCTGATGGTAGTGTCAAGATAGGTGTAGTGATCAATAGCTTCTTCAACTCATCGAAAGCGACTTGATACTCGTCTGTCCATATAAACTCCTGGTCCTTGCAAGTTAGTCGAGTCATAGGCCCCGCAATTTGAGAGAAATCTTCTACGAACCTTCAGTAGTAACCCGCAAGTCCAAGAAAACTTTTCACCTCGGAAGCTGATGTAGGTGCGGGCCAGTTCTTGACTGCTGTGATCTTCTCAGGATCTAGGGATATGCTATCTCCAGTAAAAATATGCCCAAGAAATGAAACCTCCTTGAGAAAGAAATCACACTTGCTAAGCTTCAGAAAAAGTTGCTCATTCCTCAAGATTCCTAAAACTATTCGTAGATGCTACTCATGCTCCACTTGGCTCTTCGAGTATATCAAAATATCATCTATAAAGACGACTACAAATTTGTCCAAATACTGGTGAAAGGTCTTGTTCATTAAGTTCATGAAGACCATGGGAACATTGGTCAACCCGAATGGCATGACCAAGAACTCGTAGTGTCCATACCTCGATCGAAATGCCATCTTTAGAATATCTTCCTTCCGAACCTTCAATTGGTGATGGACCGATCGCAAGACGATCTTCGATAATACCTTGGATCCACTCAGCTGGTCGAATAGATCGTCTATGCGTGGCAAGGGGTACTTGTTCTTTACTGTCACTGCATTCAGGGCTCTATAGTCGATACACAAGCACACTATCCCGTCCTTCTTCGGCACGAATAAGACGGGTACTCCATATGGTGACGTACTGGCACGGATAAAGCCTTTCTCCAATAATTCGTCTATCTGCGTCTTCATCTCTACCAACTTCTTGGGTGCTAGTCGATATACTCGAGATAAAATAGGCTCGGCTCCAAGTATAAGCTCAATAGAAAACTCGATGTCTCGGTCAGGTGGTAACCCCGACAAGTCCTCGTGGAATACATCTTGGAACTCAGAGATGACAGGGTGCTGAGGGGTGCCCTGCATCATCATGTGAGTCCCTAATGCAGGTGCCTCGCTTCTTAATGCTTCTTCTTTTGTGAACTCGAACTCCATCTCATTCGGGGTTCTAAAGACGATATTGCCCCTATGGCAGTCTATAAGGGCAAAATATTGGCTCAACCAATTCATCCCAAAAACTACATCGAAGGTCGGCATAGGAAATACAAGTAGTTGTTCTTTCATCTCTCTACCACATATCACTACAGGTCAATGTCTACAAACACCACTGACAGGCACAACTCCTCCTCCAGTGAGGATTCTAATGATTTTAGATAAAGACGTGATGAGATGCTGTGTCTATTGGCAAAGCTAGTGGCTATGAATGAATGGGGGGCTCCAGTATCGAATAATGTAATGACAAGAAATGACGCAACTAAAACCATACCTGCTATGACGTCTACCTCTGGTTCTGCCTCTTCTGCAGCTAGTGCAAAAGCCTTTCCAATTCTTTGATTACCCATCTGTGCTCTAGCCTGTTGAAATTGGGTTACCTGAATGGGTAAGGGTGGTCGTGGTGCTCCTGATCCCGTAATCGCTGGTCTTTGTATCTGCTGCTGGTTCTGTGGAGTGGTCCTCTGAAATGAGCAATCTCTAGTCTGATACAGGCTCGAGCAGCAAGCTAAACAATGTCCCATTCGTCGACGACAGTCTCTCTAACAATGACCAACTTTGCCACGGTAATGGAAAGTGTCCTCCTGTGCCTGGTATGGCCTGTCCTCTGCTGGTGCTGGTGTGCTAGTGGACGTCCCACTGGCCCTCCTGTAGTGGTCTTAGCTGGTCCCATGATCGAAGTAGCTCGTCGTTGTGCCTTCTTGCTTATGGCCTCCTGAGTTCTAGCCTCTGCCAGAATAGCTGCTTGGAAGACTCTCGACTCAGAGATAGTATATCTCTGCAACTCAATACTCAAGCCTCTATTAAATCTTTTAGCTTTCTCCAGCTCCGTCGTAACCAACCCTGGTGCAAAGTGACTCAACCGACTAAACTCGGCGTCATATTCATCAACTGTCATGCTTCCATGTTCCAAGTGTAGGAACTGGTCATATAGTGCATCCTTGGCAATGTCAGAGAAATACTTCTTATTGAACAGCTTTTTGAATTCCTTCCATGTCTGATCAAGTCCTAGTCGTCTCTCCTCTGTGGCCCACCAATTGTACTTCCAACTGTAATTTAACTGTCGTCATCCATAGGTTTACAGACAACTCCGAAGCCTTCAAGAGATTTTCTGTCTTAACCAGCCAATTGGTAATTCCTATGACGTCTTCAGTGCCTTTGAAGGATGGGGGATCATATTGTGGAACCCCTCGATAGTGCCTACAGAGGCTTGGGGTGCTCGGGTTGTAACCCCTCTTCCCAAAATTTTGATAATATATTTGATCTTGATTAAATGGTGATTTTTAGATTTTTATAAAGAATTACTTAATTAACTATTACGATAGATGACTTTAGCCATGATGGAGTTTAAAGTGCAAGACGGCTAGGATACATGGCACGGATTGTGTAGTGTTATGCTTTGACTAGTGCATTAGCCCTGATAGAGAAGGCCGAGCCATAGCGATGTCCTAACTAGGAAAACCAGGCCAAATTGCGAGATGACCCTTACTCATGGTTTATTTATTTAATAATTATATTATTGAGTTTAAGGGGACCCGGTTGTATCGAACTAGTCCAGATTGGACCCAAAACAAACCCAAGCGCATGTAGTCATGCGGCACGTCCAACGACATTCGTGTTGATGTATTTTGGTATGAGCGTGTTGTATTCTGTTTAATGATTTAATGAATATTTTCTAGTATTCGTAATTAAATAGTATAAATATCATTAGCAGTTGATATTCAACGACATTGGTATAAAATAGGTCCTTGTATATTTTGGGATTATTAGACTGTACATAATGGTTTATATACACCACTATTGATTTATGAAATTTTATTATTATTATTGTTGTTGTTATTATCATTATTATTGAGGATATTCGTATATAATATTATTTTATTATTACGGGTTATATTATTTTTGTTAATAAATGTTATACATATACATGTCCATCTTATAAAAAAAATAGGCTCTACATAGGAATGATACTATTAGATTTATTTAAAATTTTATGGAGTATATTATATTAGTGTATATATATATATATATGAATATATAGATAGAAAATATATGTATATTAAAAAAAAGGGGAAAATGAAAACAAAAAAAAAACAACAGCAACCGTAATAACCCACGAGATATTGAGGTGGCCAATATCTCGTGAGTCCCATAAAGGGCCAACCCGCGCATAAGAGAAACAGCAGCATTAAACCCATTCAAAAGCCCCACACCCGATCAAATATATGTATAGTATATATATAAGACCAAGAACGAGAAACCGAGAACAGCGAAAAGAAAAGAAAAAAAATCGTCGAAACCAAACCCTAACCTCCGCGGCTGACCCAGCGACGCCCTTGACCGCGCGCGGCCTCCTCCCGCCGGTGCGCCGCCACACGCGGCCGAATTCGGCTAGAGCCGCGGCAACAGCCGCACGAAACAGAGCTCAACAACGGCAGCAGTTGCGTGTGGCAGTGCCTACTTCGCGCGAAGGGTTCTCCTACCTCATTCATCCGTTTCACGAACGGGTTTCCCAGGTACGAAGACAACTTATACACCTTCAAGTTCCTTCGAACACGTCATAGTTAGACGCACCGTGCTGCCCGTAAATCGAGACAAAAGTTGCCAAAAAAACCTGTTTAAAACATGACAGGAACCCGTCCCAAAGACCCAACTTGGCAGGCATTTTATGATCTGAATGTTAGGAATTTTAGAAAACTATTTAATGACAGTACTAGAATACCTATATGGTTTCGAATCACTTTTTGTAGAATCGGATTTCGTCGACTGTGCGTCGAGAAATTGGATTCCCAATTTGGCGAAAAACTTGTTTTCAAAATTGTAAAATTTATGAAAAACCTTCGATACGACGTGCGTCCCGCCAATCTGGGCAATGTGGTCACGAATCGAAAGTATCGAAATGTGTGTATCGGCTTCGTGGACGTGTGGGCTTTGACGGAATTCAAATTGGTTGCGTGTGCGCGACGAATTTGATACGTATCCGTCGAAATTCACCGTATCGGCCTCTGTGCAAATTTCTCAATTACTTTGTGCATGCTCGTCAGATCGAGACAAAACTTATGCCAGCAAAATCGTATCATTTTTTTGGTCCTGTATGCAATGTTTGGCCCGATTCTGAGACAGTTGATCGGATCACCGTTTTGCGGGCCCTACGGTCCGATTCAACGGACGATTTTGTGCACGGCCCGTCGGAATCCAACTCTGGACATACGGTTGGGTTCATATCATCAAAACGAATCTATAGACATATAGTTTGGCGACTTTAGAGACCGTTGAGTCTGGTACGCTTTTCGGTGCAAAGCGGATCCAACGGCGGATACCGTTTGACCCAAAATTACCGTTTTGCCCTTGTGTCCAGAATTGGACTTAAGGACAGGCAATTCAAGCTAATTTGACTATTCTAAGAATAATGGTAATGTTTATTTCAGCATTCGGAGACTGTTGTACGAGTTTTGACTATTGGGGCACATTGAGTGGTTCAGATTGTCGGTTTTACCAGCAGAGGACCACAGGCGAGTACAGTTTATTGTTTGTTTTCAGAATTGATCTTTACTATGCATCATTTTTAGTAGATAGAGATATGATTTCAGTCTTTATGTTGTTTTTATTCTTGTGATGTCGGGGGAGGTGAAGTTCCGAATATATGTAATCTGACCTTAGACAGTGTAGACAGTAATTTTTATTGCATTATTCAGTATAGACCGTATAATTTATATAATGTAGACAGTGTAACTGTAGACAGTATAATTTATACAATGTAGATAGTGTAACTTTACACAGTATAATTTATACAATGTAGACAGTATAACTTTAGACAGTGTAGACAATGTCGTGTAATTATCCTGAGATCGATCACATATCAAAGGTATTTCAGTCGGTGAGTATTTTTTGTTGTTCATTTACTATTTTCGGTATTTAGTTTATTCTGTTTTTCTTTATTTATTTTTATGAATCATATATCTAAAGGCTAACCTCTGTCGTATAGTCATTTTCATATATTGAAACGGCATTCAGTGAATTGTACTCGTTCCATTCCTGACTGAAAACCAATATTTTTCAGGTTAACCGTGGATTCACTTAGCATTGGGAGATACGAGTGTACTTGCAGACAAAAGCCTAGAGACTAGCTAGATAGCTGAGTTGTAGTCATTCCAACATTTGTACAAAGTTTATATTTTTCTGCAAATGTAAAACTTGTGAATATTATAAATTGAATTAATTTGTGAATGAGTATTATTTGTGATTTTGAGCATCTTGGCTGTGACAGCGTTCTACCGCCGACTCTGCGGCGTAGGATGGCTTGGACATGTCTCGTATCCGAAAAATAGGTACGGGTCATGATACGGGTCAGTGCTGTCTCCAAACTCCTCCTAATGATCTCATTCTGCTGCATCTGTGCCTGCATCAAGCCCTGGAGAATTTGGTCTGTAGAAGCCCCACCAGCCTGAGGCATGGACTGTTGCGGGGGCATGTATGGCATCTGGGGCACAAACTGTGGGGCACCCTGTGGCCCGTACTGTGGGGGATATGAAGGATATGTATGGGGGGTACTGTGGTGGGTATTATGGATGATATTTTTGTGGATACTGGGGTGGATATGATGGTGGATACGGCGGAGGCTGTTGTGGTGGATATGATGGTGGATATGGGGGTGGAATCTGTAGTGGAAACTGAGGTGGATAGGGTGGCGGGGGTAGTAGGTACTCTTCTTGAGGTGTAGGGTTTTCGGGGCCTGTTTGTCCCACTTGGGGTGCAGTTTTTTGCTGCTGAGTAGTGGATGGTGTCATCACAGGCTACAATGATGGTCCGAATGGTGCTGGAGTGGTTAGGGACATGGCTGGGGGTGGCTGATCCACTGGTCCCTCTTGAGCGGTTGAGTTTCCATCAATAATGGCGAGAGGGGTAGTGCGACCATTACGAACATTCATCCTATTGGCACGAAACATAGAGTTTTGTTTAGAACAAAATCAAACTGGATGTAATCGAGCAGTCAAACGAGAATTTGATAAGAGATCAAGGAAGGTATTAATAAGTGGATGAGATCCTATATCCTATTCCTATATGCAGGCTTGTTGGGCACAGTCATGTAACCCAACAATATTTTACTGACCTGCATGGGCCTCCACAAAAATATGTAACGCCACAGTCCCAAAATACTTAGGACCAAGTATGTAGACATGCCAGCTGTACGTATACAAAGAATACACCAATATATAGTATCCATATATATTTACATAAGCTGTAATAATATAAAAATAATAGGCCAGAATAATAATAACTATATCTCAACCATAGCTCAACACAGAAGATATAAGAAGTCCAAATAAATATTGAGTCAAAGAGATTGTCGAGTGGACATATCCACTCCAAACAGCTATGAAAAATAGTCTCAACTAAATAGAGTCTAACCTCCTCAAAACAGAAAGAAGGAAATAATAATATGTCCACTACATAGTCTCAAATAATAAAGTAAAACTAGATGTCAGCGGAAGATGCCTCGTTATTGATGTAAGAAGGATCCAGTGCTGCTCCGTACTCCTGTGGATAATCCTGCTCGTCTAATCCTTGAGAGATCACCAGGTCCTCAGAGGGACGTAAGAAGATACAGAAAAACATGTCGAAATAACTGAATGTGTGAATATGCAACCATGGCACTACAGGTTTCCTAACCGTCTATGTGAGATGCACTTTGAGGTCAACGTTCTATGCAGGGGCTATAGGATCAGTAGAGTAAATAAAGAGTGGCAGTAAGTAGCGCTCATCCGAGTCGCTATAGGCCCACAAATGTGTGTAAAAGTAAATACAGCCCCTGCGCTAGTAGCTGTCCCCTTCCCCCAATGCTTCTGTCCAAGATGTATCCATAACCTATCCAGTTGGCAACTGCTATGGCTTCTATCTCGACACTCTAATAGCAGTTACCTCCTATCCGTCGCACGTCCCATACGTATCGATGGCCAGTCGAGTATGCAGGTCCGTGTCCTATATGAACTCACTCATATCGTGATACATATGTGTCAAATCCATAAGAGATACGAAAATATCTCACACTCATAAGGTGGTCGTCTAATACTAGGTCGATATGCATAATATAATATAAAATCACAAAAACGACTAAACCTAGTCGCTTGCACCCAAGTGTGACTTGGATGCACAATATAAACAAAATGAAAAATAAAGAAAATAACATGCAATAATAAAATATATTCAAAATAAATGAACACAATCAGAAATTATGGCAAGGTATACTTGCCTATGGTGCGAGGAAGGCAATCCAACAGTCACAAGCGTCAGCACAAAAACTCAAAAACCACAGACGGCTTCGGATGCTGAAACAAACATCAAAAATCTTCCCGGTGTAAAAGATATATCTAGGTAACGCCTGTTCGAAAGTCCAATTCCGGACACAGGGGCAAAATCGTAATTTCGGATCAAAACGATGTCTATCGTTGGACCCGCTTTGTACCAAAATATGTGGTAGTATCAAAGGTTTCTAAATTTGTCAAACTACATTTCTACAAGTTCGGTTTGAGGAGATAAACCAAACCGTATATCCAAAGTTGGATTCCGGCGGACCGTGCACAATTTTGCCCATTGAATCGAGTCGCGGGCCCGCCAAATAGGCGTTCCGGTCGACCTTCTCAGAATTAGAACAAACCTGGCACACAGGACCAGAATTTCGATACGGTCCTATTGGTGTAAGTTTCGTCTCGAACCGGCAACTGTACACGAAGTTATGGCCAAGTTTGCAAAAGGTCGATACGGGAGTATCTCGACGGATACGTACTGATTTCGTTTCGCACGCGCAATGAAATCGAGTTCCATCAGTTCGCACACGTCGGCAACATCCATATGCGCCTTTCGATGCATATAGTGCGCGACCACATCGTCCGGTTTGTCGGGGCGCAAGTCGTATCAGAAAATTTTTATAAAAATTTTAGTTTTTAAAAACAGTTTTTCTTTGATCTTTGGAATCGAATAACTTTATGCACAATAATCGAAAAGTAGATCTAACAGGTGCGTTTCAGTTCCGTTTATATTGTCTTCGACTATTTTTAATTAGTTTGTCAAAAACTCTAATATTCTATCCATAAATTGGCTTCCAATTTGGGTTTTGAAACTGGTTTACACTGTTTGATCGACAGTTTTTGCTCGACTTGGCGTCGAGTTTACGGCCGATCCAGGGGGCGATATCGAATTCCCTTTGAAGGGACTCGAAGAGGGTTACATTAGCTCTCTATATAATTATGTAGAAATGAAAATAATTGAACGTACACAAAGATATATGAAGGCAAAGTGGGTTGCCTGGCTTTCGAGACAGAGTAGGGGTACTCTATTTCTGTCGGTCGACGGGGCTGTGTCTCGGCGGTTCGCGGTCAGGGACGGCTCGTAGGTGACCGGAGACACACGCAGCAGTGAGAGGAAGGCGCGGTTTATCGAGGGAGGTGGTTAACGAGAGGATGTTAGGGTTTTCGGTTGTGTCCCATATGATATATATACATACTCATTATTTGGATCCGATTTTGATTCGTATCTATCCGATGATTTAAACTAGGAATAGGACAAATTTTGTTTACAAGTGGTAGAGATTTGATCGAGGTGTGCAAGCAAAAAAAACTGGAGTGGATTTGGTGTTGATTCGAAGGTGTTTCAAATTTGGATTGGGGAGAGACTTGGGTCTCTGTTGCCGCTCGAGGTTTGAGAAGAAACGGAAAAGTGCTCACAGCACTGTTCCAATAGTTTGATTGTTTTTTTCAACCATTAATATATAATAAGAATATACAATATAAATATAAATATATATTATATATATATAACTAATTTTTTTATTATATAATATATATCTATATATATATATATATAATAGAGGAAGGATAGGCATCCCCGCATTTTTGCATCCCCATGCATCCCCATGTTCACATCCGTTCGATGTGCTTTAAGTCATATAATCTTAACCATGAAAAATCAACGGTTAGATTAGATGACTTAAGCACCATCCAACGGTGTAAATTGGAGGGATGCTTGGGATGCAAAAAGTGTGGGGATGCCTATCCTTCCTCATATATATATATATATATATATATATCTATATATATATATATATATATATATATATATTATATTATATATATATATATATATATATATATATTTTAAAATATATATATATAAGTATATAATAAATAATCTATATATATATATCTATATATATATATAATATATAATAATATATATACTAATATATAT
>JANAVB010023800.1:3865447-4057947 GCA_029216955.1 Iris pallida
TCTCAACATGCTGTAAAAGTTTGGTCCCATATCGGAAATGCACCATGAGTTTCTCAACATATATACTTGATTGTGTTGTTGAGAGATGCACATGGGGTGGTGACCCTAAGGAGGGAACCATGTGGGTGATTTTACTAGGAGGTAAGAATAAGGCTCCAAGGATTAAGCATTAATGCTTTTGTCATTCTCTTGGATTAATTCCATTTGGAGCTAAGCCCCAAAGGGGCTTAGCGACTCGGACTCGGATTCGGACTCGGGCTCATGGCTCATGGACTCGCACCAGGCTGACTGTGCAGACTACAAGTCAGTTATGGAAAGACTGATTCAATACGATTAATTCAGATCCACTTTTGTGGGATTTAATTCAATCTTTTCATAAGATTGAATTAATTTCGTTGCCATCTTTGTGGGATTTGATCAATCTTTCCATAAGATTTGAATTAATTGTTGCCATCTTTGTTGGACTTAATTCATTTCCATAAGATTTGAATTAATTTCATTGCTATCTTTGTGGGATTTAATTCAATCTTTCCATAACTGAAAAGGCGGTTAGGGTTTCACCCTCTCTCTATATATACTCTCTTCTGGCCTTCTTTGTGAGGTACTATGAATTTTATAAGTCAAAAAGAGAGAGAGAGGGAGCTGCTGCCGCCATTGCAAGTCCATCCGAGGATCAGAACAGAGGTGACTTCGAGCGTTCCACAAGTTCTTCAACTTGCTGGTTCCTGGAAGTAATTCGTGTGGGGCGAATCTTGTTTGAGCAACGGTGTTTTGACACCCCAGCAACTTTTCTTCTTCTCATCTTTCTACATTATTGTAACTCGTTCTGTCCAATTGTAACACGTTTGTAAGGAAGAACGAGAGATCTTCTCTTCTTTATTTCCTCATTCATATTGTAATCTGGCTATTTGGTTTTTTGCATCATCGTAGATCTTGAGTTTGATCACTGCAAAAATTTTGTGTGACATCTCAGATCTCGATTGCATCAGTTTTCCATCTTTGGTCAAGCCCCGGGACTAACAATCTCAAAGCAAGATCCTTGTAGATGGAAAACATTAATGCTTCGCTCGTCCAATCGGACTACTGCAAGTTGGAAAAGTTCGATGGAGAGCATTATCAAGTCTGGAAGAGGAAGGTTTATCTAACTCTTCAACTCAAAGACGTTGATCATGTATTGTTGGAGGAAGAACCTTCTGTTCCATATACTGGGTCTACTGCCGCAATCAATGCGGCTACCAAACTCCAGGCCAAATGGAGAAGGGAAAATAGCATCTGTAGGATTCTCATCCTGAATGCTATGGAGGATTCCCTGGCAGAATCCTACTCGAAGAAGGAATTTGCCAGAGACATATGGGAGTCTGTAGAAAACCTGTATAAAGAAGACAGGAACAGAAGCAAGACGTTTGTGGTTGAAAAATATCACAAATTGCACTTTTAGGACGAGAAGTCCATGTTGCCACAGGTGAAGGAATTTCTGAAGCTGCGTCAGAAACTGGAAGACGAAGAGATACCCCTTTCTGACAAGTTTATCGTTGGAGGGATCGTCTCAAAACTTCCTGCTGGATGGAGTACCTTCTATGCAAGGATGCTCAGAAAGAAGCTAGACATTAGCTTGGGAGATCTACTTCAAGAAATCCATGTTGAGGACGAAATACGTTCCCAACAGAAGATGGACACTCTGTCCAAACAGTTGGCTAAGGCCAATCTAGTGCAGACGAGAGATCCCAAGGAAAAGCAGGCGGCTTCTCACAAGAAGAAGGACTTCACCAATCTAAAAGTGAAGGGTCCTTCATTCAAGCAACAGAAGTCCAAGTCCCAAGTGACTTGTTTCAATTGTGGCAAGAAAGGCCACTACAAGAGTGAATGCAGATCCAAGCCTAAACAATCAGAGAAAGGTGAGCCTAGTAAGGTTTTATTGGTGTCTAACATTATTGCTATGATTGTACAGGTCACAACTGTGGGGGTTGACTCTGACTGGTGGATAGACACTGGTACGACTTGCCATGTCTGTTCTGGCAAGGAATGGTTCGTTACGTACCAGCCGATATCTGAGAAGGTTGTCATGGCGAACCAGGCCCAAGCTGAAGTTCTAGGGATCGGGACTGTAGAGCTGAAACTCACTTCTGGGAACACTCTGACGCTTTAAGGTGTGAAGCATGTTCCGGTGATTGCCAAGAACCTGATCTCTGCGAGCCTACTCTGCAACGCAGGCTTAAGGATGGACATCAATGCTGGTCAGATGGTGATGTCCAAGAAGGGAACATACTTCGGGAAGGCTTATTAAACCGAAGGAATGTTTAAAATTCAGCATGTCAACCAGTTTGATGACAATAATGCAGTTGTATTTTCTGATTATTCTCTTGAGTTGTGGCATAATAGACTAGGACATGTTCATTGTAAAAGAATTAACAAAATGTCTAGTCCAGGACTTATTTCTAAATGTTGGGATAAGGTGGAGAAGTGTGAAGTATGTGCTCAGACGAAGATCACAAGGAAACCCTTTCATCGGGTCAATCTAAGCACAGATCTTCTGGAGTTAGTACACTCCGATATCTGTGACTTCAAATATTTCTTCACGAAGGCCGGAATGAAGTATTTCATAACCTTCATCGACGACTTCTCAAAATACGCGTTCGTCTACTTGCTCAAGACTAAAGACGAAGCTTTCGATAAGTTCAGAGAGTTCAGGGCCGAAGCTGAACGGCAGAATGGACAACAACTCAAGAGGTTGAGAAGTGATCAAGGTGGGGAGTACAGGTCTCATGACTTCGCATCGTTCTGCAAAGAACATGGAATCATATGCGAGACTACTGCTCCATATTCTCCTCAATCCAACGGAGTAGCAGAGAGGAAGAACCGAACATTAACAGAAATGATGAATTCAATGCTGCTTACTGCAGGTCTTCCAAAATGCTACTGGGGAGAAGCTGCATTAACGGCCACTTTCATTCTGAATAGAGTGCCATATACAACTTCGGACGTAACTCCTCATGAACTCTGGTTCAAAGTCAGACCAAACTTGAATGTCATTCGAGTGTGGGGGTGTCTGGCATATGTGAAGCTTCTAGATCTGAAGATTCAGAAGCTGGGGACAAGGACTACGAAGGCGATCTTCTTGGGGTATGTCGAGAAGAGTGATGCTCGGAGATTTCTTGATATTGAGTCAAATCATATCATCGAATCTCGCGATGCTGAATACTTTGAAGACAAGTTTGCAAAAGACAAAAACATTGTTCTTTCGGACATTCCAAAAAATGATGTAGGTGCAAATGAGACTGAAATCTCATATGGGCCAGTAGTCCAAGAAGAAGCTGTTGTTGATGAAACAACTCTTGTACTAGAACTCGCAGAGCCGTCAGCAAAGCGAGCGAGGAGACCTAAAGACTTCGGAGATGACTTTGTCACCTATCATGTGGAAGCAGATCCGCTTACCTATGATGAGGCGATGAAGACCAGAGATGCTATCTTCTGGAAGGAGGCAGTGAATGACGAGTTTGACTCTATCACCTCTAATAACACATGGGTGTTGGTAGATCTACCTGAAGAAGAAAAGGCCATCGGATGTAAATAGATCTTTAAGAAGAAGATGAAGGCAGATGGAACTATTGACAAGTTCAAGGCCAAGTTGGTAGCCAAGGAATTTTCTCAGAAATAGGGGATAGACTACTTTGACACGTACGCTCCAGTAGCTCGGATGACCACCATCAGGATGTTAATCGCTCTAGCAGCCATACATAAGTTGGTGATACATCAGATGGATGTAAGATAGCATTCCTGAATGGGGAGCTAACCGAAGAGATTTACATATAACAGCCAGATAGATTTGTCGTCAAAGGTCTTGAAGACAAAGTCTGCAAGTTGGTGAAATCATTGTATGGTTTGAAGTAAGCTCCCAAGATGTGGCATAAGAAGTTTGACAAAGTTATTAGGTCAAACGACTACAGAGTTAGCGAGACGGACAAATGTGTTTACACAAAGTTCGCTGATGGAAGAGGAGTCATCGTTTGTCTGTACGTGGACGACATGATAATCCTAGGGACGGATATAGGCTGTGTCACGAAAACAAAGAAGTTTCTCTCAACCAAGTTCAGTATGAAGGACTTGGGAGATGTAGATATCATCTTGGGCATAAAGATCATCCGGACAGACACTGGAGTAGCACTGTCACAATCTCACTACATTGAGAAGATGCTCACACGCTATGGGTATAAGGATCTTCCAGGGATCAATACGCCATACAGGTGTGATCAGAAGCAGAAGCCAAACTCGAGGGAAAGCGTCAGGCAGCTGGAGTATTCTAGCATCATCAGAAGTTTAATATACGCAACTACTGCCACAAGGCCTGACATAGCTTTTGCCGTGAGAATGTTGAGTCGGTTCACAAGCAACCCAGGGATTGAGCACTGGAAAACTGTAAAGCGGGTGATGAGATATCTCAAGAAGACTCAGACATATGCACTGTACTACAACGGGTATCTGACAGTAGTGGAAGGCTTCAGTGATGTTAGCTGGTGTTCAGAGGTGGAAAGCGAGAGATCCACAGGTGGATATGTCTTTTCCTTGGGTGGAGCTGTTATATCGTGAAAGTCGAAGAAGCAGACTATACTCTCTCGTTCCTCCATGGAATCTGAATTCTATGCACTTGAAACTGCAGCAGATGAAGCAAAATGGCTTCGGGAGCTCATGTATGATCTTCCAGTGGTTGGGGCTCAGATACCGGCGATACCGATATACTGTGACAACCAGGCGACTGCGGCGGTGGCATCAAATGACCTCTTCAACGAAAAGAAGAGGACTGTGCGGTTGAAGCACAGGGCAGTACACGATCTTATCAAAAGAGGTATAATTACAGCGATTGATGTTCGAAGTCAGGAGAACCTGGCAAATCCGTTCACAAAAGGCCTTAAGCGCCAGTTGGTCGATGACACAGCTTGTAAAATAGGCTTGAAGGCATTCTGATAGTGTGTCTTTGTAATCCTACCATAAAATTTTATACTATTAGTTCAAAGAGAAATCTACTAGGCATCTAACTTTTGGTTCAAAGAAGGTTCACTGACTGGGAAACTATCAGGTAACAGTGGGTACTTGTTCTCTGGAACATGGAAGGGATACGGACCCATAACCACTGTTGTCTACTATGTATTTTCTTGCAGAAAAAATAGATCCTGTGGAAGGTTGGCTTAAACGCCTTAAAGAGTTCTCAGACAGAGTGAATGCCTGGTGTGCTTTACAGGAAGCATGGTAGAGCAACACTACAAGGAGTGAAACTCCATGCTACAGTGGGGTGACTCCACCATGAGGTTTCCAGGTCTGGGGTAATGCCTCGACTTTGCAAGCCAAGTCATAGCGGTGTAGCACCGCAAATAGGCAGGTAGCCTAATGCTGTATGACGTAATTAAAGAGTTGTAGACAGCACTACAAAGGGAAGGATGGCCCCATGTTACAGTGGCACGACACCACGATGAAGTACCCAGGTAGGGGTAAAGCCTCGACCTTGCAAGCCTTGTCGTTGCGGCGTAACACCGCAAGGAAGCCTTAGGCTTCATGCTGAGTAGATTGGCACTACAAAGAGGCTGAGACCTCATGCTACAGTAGTATGACACTACGATGAGGTTCCCAGGTAGGGGTAATACCTCGGCTTCAGGCCATGTCATAGCGGCGTAGCACCGTAAGGAAGTGCAAGGCTTCTTGCCATGTCTCTTTAATAAAGAACTCACCTATAGTGTATGAAAAGAGATATCAGGCCGTCTCTTGAGGGTAAACTTGTAGACGTCCAAAATTATATACTGAAACCAGACTGGCATAGGGCCTTTAATGTGCAGCCAGAAGCACACGTAACTACACTTTGTGAGTGGGAAGAATTACAATTGTGGTGCAGAATTCAATGCGTAGTCCATTCTTGTATCACATTGTTATTTAACCCATGCGGGAAGATTCAAGTCGTCAGCGACATCTATCCTAATACAAAATGGACAGTTACTGTAGGAAACGCTCAACCCTGGACACATATATATGTTGTGATATATGGGGGATTGTTGGTGCTTTTTTTACATTGAGAGAGCTTGCTCTCAACATGCCTTATAAAAGTTTAGTCCCATATCGAAAATGCACCATGAGTTATCTCAACATATATACTTGGTTGTGTTGTTGAGAGATGCACATGGGGTGGTGACCCTAAGGAGGGAACCATGTGGGTGATTTTACTAGGAGGTAAGAATAAGGCTCCAAGGATTAAGCATTAATGCTTTTGTCATTCTCTTGGATTAATTCCATTTGGAGCTAAGCCCCAAAGGGGCTTAGCGACTCGGACTCGAATTCGGACTCGGGCTCATGGGCTCATGGACTCGCACCAGGCTGACTGTGCAGACTACAAGTCAGTTATGGAAAGACTGATTCAATGCGATTAATTCAGATCCACTTTTTGTGGGATTTAATTCAATCTTTCCATAAGATTTGAATTAATTTCGTTGCCACCTTTGTGGGATTTGATTCAATCTTTCCATAAGATTTGAATTAATTTTGTTGCCATCTTTGTCGGACTTAATTCAATTTTTCTATAAGATTTGAATTAATTTCATTGCTATCTTTATGGGATTTAATTCAATCTTTCCATAACTGAAAAGGTGGTTAGGTTTTTCACCCTCTCTCTATATATACTCTCTTCTGGACTTTTTTGTGAGGTACTACAAATTTTATAAGTCAGAAAATAGAGAGAGAGAGGGAGCTGCTGCCGCCATTGCAAGTCCATCCGAGGAGTCAGAACAGAGGTGACTTCGAGCGTTCCACAAGTTCTTCAACTTGCTGGTTCCTAGAAGCAATTCGTGTGGGGCGAATCTTGCTTTAAGCAACAGTGTTTTGACACCCTAGCAACTTTTCTTCTTCTCATCTTTCTCTACATTATTGTAACTCGTTCTGTCTCAATTGCAATACGTTTGCCAGGAAGAACGAGAGATCTTCTTCTCTCTATTTCCCTCCTTCATATTGTAATCTGGCTATTTGGTTTTTTGCATCATCGTAGTTCTTGAGTTTGATCACTGCAAAGTTTTTGTGTGACATCTCAGATCTCGATTGCATCAGTTTTCCATCTTTGGTCAAGCCCCGGGACTAACATATATATATATATATATATATATATATATATATATATATATTCATTAGTATATATATATATATATATTATATATATATATATATATATATATATATATATATATATATATATATATATATATATATATATATATATATATATATATACTCACACACGATGGAAAAAAAAAAAAAAAAAATATATATATATATATATATATATATATATATATATATATATATATATATATATATATATATATATATATATATTTTATATATATATATATATATATATATATATACTCACACACACACACGATGGAAGATGAGAATGTCTCAAAAAAATTGAAGATGAGAATGTCTCAAAACAATGGAAGATGAGTTATTACATTGTCAAATTCTTCCTTACTTTTTTTCCTCTTAAACTATTAAATTAGCGGCCATTTAGTAGACTTTTGTTTCATAAGAAAATTTTAAGTCCATAGAACTAGAGAAGTCAATATATTTGAAATTGCTAATAGCATTTAAATCCATGAAAATATTGTTAGCAATTAACTGAAAACTATGGATCGATATCGGCCAATACTGCAAAATATGCTTAAAACGTGTATTAATAAATGCAAAGCCTTTTGTTTCATAATGACACGATAGTAATATGAACATGAACACAACACCACCAATTTTGGAGTATCCTAGTGTCTGTGCCTGCTAGTCCATGACGCAAATTAGTTAAGTGTCTGTTATTAGATATTGATTTAGTTCGTAGTTTGATAATCAGATGTAATTTCTCGACAATTGCTTGAAGATATCGTCTTCCATTTTTATTAATTTTTAGGGTTTAATGGTATGCGTGTGACTTATATTTAGCTTACGAGTAATACACACTAGATTTGAGAGCAGTTTTAGTGATTTGTATAGTTAGTTTGTTAGGTTTGTACATTGTAGTGCAATTATGCATTGGTTTCTTTTGTACTTAAAACACGCTAGATAGTTTGTTAGGTTTCACACCATTCTTGAGTTTGCCTTTAAATTTACTGAGCGATTGAGTGCCTCCAAGTATCTCTCTTATGGCTCTTGATTAAATCATCTCCTGGAGAAGTTCATCAACAATTTTTTGCTTCAACAATTTGTTGTTGCAAACTCGGTAATAGGAAGCATTACCAGAATCTGTAGATTTCTTATGCTCACATACACAGTATTTTTGCTCCAAAGCTTTTGCTCAAAGTAATACTATATCGAGTTATTTAGGGCCAATTTTTTATCCATTTGGTTTGATATCAACCAAAAGGGTTACAATAGAAAACTAACAACCTTCTAGAAAGAATGAAGATTAAGAGCTTGACTCATTTAATCACATGTTTTATACTGGAACCACATGTTTTGGTTTACACATTGATATTTGTTGTACACTAGTACTCTTCTTCCATCTTTCAAGG
This sequence comes from Iris pallida, assembly GCA_029216955.1. NCBI lineage: Eukaryota > Viridiplantae > Streptophyta > Magnoliopsida > Asparagales > Iridaceae > Iris > Iris pallida. The sequence continues at coordinate 3,873,976 of JANAVB010023800.1, forward strand.
GGACTTAGTGCAATAAAATAACAACAAAGCCTTTTTGCAAATTTCGGTGTCAGTTTTTTGAAAGGACTGAGTCATGAACATAAATTAGTTTATGAAGAAGACTAGATGGGAGCAAAACTAAAGCGAACGGGAAGAAGGTTACTTGTATTTCCTAATGTATTATCTTCATTAAAGGGGAGGACGCTGGATTTATAACTTGTCATTCTTTATTACCTATGGTTTATCTGCTTTCTAAATGTTCATACTGACTTGTTTCTGAAAAGGTTACTTGTTGAATGCTTGGTTGTAGATCTCTGTAGCTAATTGTTCTTTCAGGTTGAATAGGAAGAAGGGGTGAAGATAACTGCTAATTCACTTCATCCAAGATTTATTTATACCAATCTTTTTCGACATAGCTTTGTGAATGGTAAATGGTAAATAAATAGGATCTTCGTAGATATGCTATATCATCAATGCTTCTATAAAACTAGTTAGAAGTTAGAATTAATATGCGGTCATAATCAATATTACCTTTTTTCTTATTGATTTTTAATATGTATGTGCTGGATGGCCACAAAATTTATCTTTGTTTTAAATATGCCATTAATTTGCTAATTCTTCATATATTTTCCCCCTTCTTTCTCTTCTGATCGTTTTGCGAGCTACAATAGCTTAGTCACACCATACATTATTCCTCTTTATATAACCTTTCACTCTTCCACCTCGGACCACCATGAACCAAACTCCCTAACTACTGTCCCTATCAAGAAATGAAGAAATCGAAGAATGAGGTAATAGTGAGAAGTGCCTTGAGTGGCAGGGTTAGAATCTTATGGACAAGGTGGCATGTCAACTACATAATTCTGAAGAAGTAATTGGTGGGCATTAGAAATAAGATGCAACGAACTGCTGCGTGTCTTCTAGATTAAGTTGTGGAGTGGGTGGGGTGCTTAACGAGTGTGTATATATAGGAGTATTGGTTAAGCATAAAAAGTATTAGTAGAGCTAGGGTGTTATCCATAGGATTTGAGCTTAAATCTTATCAGTGGAAAAGAGCAAATATATCTAAACTCGAAATCCATCTGCATGACATGATATATGTCATCTAGATAGCCCAAAACATACCATTATATGCATCAACACCTATGAAATGAAAAACTAGAATAGTGAGTTGAGGATATCATAGTTTCTAGAGAATATTTAGGAGTCCAACCCTTTGAGTCTTGGATGGTGAGTTAAATGTTGAAAATTCCATGTAAACCTAAATTCAGTAAACTTGAACCATTTTAAAAGCCTTACACAACTTGATATAATAAAATCTTCAGTTTTGGGCTAGTTGATGAATAGGGCTGCAAATAAACTGAGTAGCTCGCAAGATCGACTCTACTTCATTATCGAGCCAAGCTTGAGCATGGAATGTGCTCGATTTCCTTAATGAGCTGAGCTTGAGCATAGGAAGCTTGGCTTGTGAGCTCATCAGCAAATCCGATTAGCGAAGCAAGACTAGTACTCAAGCTTTATGTGATTATTTTTTTGAAATATACCAGCTCAGTCCACTGAACTGGAATCGTCGTCGCTAGTGTTAATACAAAAATAGCCCATCCCATAGTCTAATGGGATTTCCCCTATAATACATGAAAGTCAAGCAGCTCATGAGCTTCTTGCAATCCTAGTCGAGTTAAAGCTTGAGCATAGTTTCAAGCTTTCGAGGTCGGATCGATTTTGAGCTCAAATTCAACCTAGCTCAGTTTCAAACTCAGGCTTCAGCACGCTAATTTCAAGCTTTGACTTTGATCGCAGGTCGATAATTTTAGGCTATTAACTAGCTGAGCTTGAACATGCCAATCTCGACTCAGCTCGACTCGATTGTAGCCTATAATGAAGAATGAGTAAAAGACTTTTTTGGTTTTTGGTTTATACATGTTTCATATAATGTAGTTCATTATAAATGGAGAATTTCTCGTTTGATGGGCAAGAATTACCATTTGCACAGATCAGATGCTATTGGTTTTAAAATAGCAAACTTCTGTAATTTGCACACAAATTATTTTTCATTTGTTTGGTGTTTTACAGTCATTCAAAATTCTCTTGGCAAGTTGGTGATGAAAAATGTTCAGCAAGTAAATTTCCTATTTTGCTTTGTTCATATGGTGTATTGCAGGCAGATTAATTTCACTTGCATTCTATTGTTCATTCTTGTTCCTTGGTTACTCGAACTTAAAACTATTTGATCATCCCTGTCATGAATTTTCTGGCAAACCCCTCTTTCTCTTTATATTTAATAGAATTTAGTCTAATTCAAAGTTTTTAATGCTCTACTGTTATTGCTGAGTAACAGATGTCTGTCAATTAGAGATTAATAATCCACATCGATGAGCTATTTCCTGAGTTTTACATTATAAACATGTGGGTTTTTGGTAATGGGTGTAAGTCTAATAGTTTAGATAAGTTCAGTACAATAGGACTAACAAATTTTGTTGTATTTATCGAATGGAGTTGCACGATTGTCATTGAGATAAATTTATTGTGCTAAGCTATCATTATTGATACATATCGTTTATGGGTTATATACTTGTAATATCATGACTTAAAGACTTATGTTTTACTTTCCAGTCGACTTGTGGATGATAAGTATGGATTCGTTTCTAGTTTACTACCATTGATGAAACGGTTACCTTTACTTACAAGGACTGGTCCTTTAACCTCTGAAGAAATTACCAGATATTTAAACCTGGTTCATTTCTATATGTTTCCTAGTATACTACCATGTAAATTTGTAATATTTATGAATAAAAAAATATCAAGAACCAATCGATCCCAGTATACCATGTAAATTTGCAATATTTCTGATCTTAAAAGAATATCCAGGATAGATTGAATTGGTTGCTGCAAACCTTAAGCAAGCAACTGACAGTGATGCAAGAAATAAGAGAGTTGTGAGAGAAAATTCAGAGCTTATGGTGATCCTGGACCAGAGATCGGTATACACTATTTTCTTCGACATTTGCCAGTTTGTTGTAATTATATCCTGGCATTGGAACCTAATTGATTATACTAGTGAGTTTCTTGTTCTGCCAAAAGTTTTTTTTTTTATTCTTCAAGAGTTCATTTGTTTGTATTGTTAGTTGTATGTGTGTTGTGTTCACACACACATGAGCTAGCAAAAGCTCAACTCCCTTACAATAATTTTGACCGTTATGAACCAATTAAACTTGTAACATCAACTCATGTCCAGGTACAATGTACCATATGGTTTTTCATTTGAATTTTGTAACGTTCAGTATTTATTGGCTAGATTAACCTATATATTGAGGCCAATCTCAATACTTTGAACATACTGAAAATTACTACAAAACACTCTCTCTCTCGCTCTCTCGAATTCTTGTCACTCCGAAACTCTTTTGTTCTTGGTCTGTTGCTCTGGACAGAGCTAAGTCAGGGTCAATCTCCCCGAGTTATGTGCGACGACGGGATACCGGTAGAGCGGGGGTTTTACCACTAGGAGCATCCGAAAAAGTCTGCACATAGATCCGGATTAACTCTTAGGGCAGTGCTTCGTGCGCGACTTTTCCAGAGGCCAGTAACTTTAACTTCTTTTATTTTGTTTGCAGATTTTTAGAGGAAAAATATCCAACAATCTAAGAGTTAATCGAGACATTTTTTCTCTGTTATGTGTAATCGGAAAAGAAAAGAAAAACTAATTTTTTTTACATTGTTAACTATTTATCCAATTCCGGAACACACCGTCAATATGCTCACATATTGGGTGCGAGTTGATCCAGTAGTTGCAGATTAAGTTTCAGAACTATATTGCATTCAGTCTTTTGAATTTGACATATCAATATGTGAGCCTACTAATGATGCCAACAAAAGTCTGATCTAAAAATCAAGGTTTTGTGATAACTCTCATCTTGACCAGAAGATGAGTTGTGTTAATCGACACATTATTTCTGTGGCATGTGTAAAAAATAATAAAAATAATAATAACAAATCATTAAATTTACATGTTATTAAATATTTATTGAATTTGAGAGCACATCGTATATATGCTCATAACTATGCTCAATTCAAGAACAGTTATATGCTGTTAAATGCACATTAAAATCGTTACATGCTGTTAAATATTTATCCAATGATCTATTTTCTTTTGGGAGCTGTTACAGCTATTCTTTTAATTCTTTCTTGCGTCACCTTGCCTAAATTGGATAGTTGTTGGCTTTTTTCTTTTTTTTTTTTACACACATTTTGGTAAAGATAATTCGTATATATTTACATGTTAATATCATAGACTATAATTTATTTATTTTTTGATAAAGAAATTTTCTTAGTTTGCAGACTTGCATGTTTGGTAGACTATCATAAAAAATATATATATTTGTGGAACCCTTACAATTATTGTCTATACCAACACTAGACTATCAGAGTGGGGAGACTATCATACAAATATATATATTTGTTATAAGCAACTCAAGTCAATTCCAATTAAATGTGTATTATGGATTTTGAATGTGTGTGATTGTATATAGCCAACTATGTGTAGTTATCAAATCAGAAAGCCCTAACGACATGGAATATTGTTGGATTATTTTAGTTAGTTAAAGTATTATGATTTGTGTTGATAAACGTTCCAAGAATGATGAAGGTAATTTTTCACTACCCATTATCAATGTAATATTAGGATTCTTACTTAGTGCCGTTAAAAATGGGGTTGTCACTGTCCAAGAGGTATATATGTGTGGAAAAATGCATATGCGGAGTTTTCTTCCCTACAAATTAACACATGTTTATCCTGGCCCTTAACCTCCCCTGCATGATATCAATATGTTTTAGGAAACAAATGTTTCTTGTATTTAAAATTTCTCAATTTTTTTTTCCTTGAGTTTCATTATATAGTTAATTTATGATGCAAATTACTAGTCTATTGAAAGAACTTATCATACATGTGAGCTGTTACTATAATACCATAATGCTTTCAGAGTATATGATTCAGAGGAAAAGCCTATATAATTCTGCTCAAGGGACTACCAGTAGTATTAAGTCATAAATACTTGTCATATAGTATTTGTTGTTTTGCATTGGTCAACTCTATCAATATATCAAATTTTATGAGAACGGAAACCAAGTGGGATTGGTTTATGATTAAAATTGTTTTAGTACATATAAGTGTTGTCCTTATAACATTTTGCTCTTTGTGTGTTTTATTTCAGTTTTCTGTTAGCTTAGTCTAGGAAGTAGTTGAGTTTGTATGTTTTTCTTGTTCTATTCCATGGTCATATTCTTAATATACAATTAGGGCTTGAGAATCTGTGCTTACATGAAGACGATTAGAGGACATTTGCTCTGGAAGTCTTCATTATATACTTTTTTTGTAAAACTGAAATGGAAAAAGAGATACAAAGTCATTCCATCTTGTTAAGGCTTTTTGCATAATTTGAACAATTAAAGCGATTATATTCTGATGCATTTAGTATTTTTTTATTATATAAAACACGTTTCAGCAACACACACATTTTTTATGAAGGACATATATATATGAAAAAAAAAGGGCAGAAGGAACTACACTATGCTATAGTGGCTAAGGGAGCAAAAGAGCTTACATAATTTGATGTAGCTAGGAGTTTACCCCAAGTCCACGTAGCGATGTTAAATAGTTTGGGTTTGGTTCATCTAACCTTGTCTTATAATCTAGTACATATCGAATATAAGTTGGGTATTTATCTGTGTTCATGGATATTTTGTTGTGGCACCTATTGAATTTCTTTTTTAATCGTATATTGTGATTGTTCCTATGAAGCACTAAATGCTTGTGCTATATATTAATTTATTTTTAATGTTGTGTATGTTAACCAATATTTTTTTTTGAGTCCTTTGGATTCTTCAAACAGACCAAACGTTCACCAATTGAATGTTTTCAAATCTCCACATGTTTGAGCATTCAATGGTTCAAATTTAACAACCATGAATCATATTCATGTCAGAATATATAACAAGCATGAAATTGATTATCAAATGGAGAAATAGAAGGAGTAATAATAGTGCATTAAACTCAACATAATACCCCTTAGTGGATTTCAAATATGAAAAACATTCCTTTCTTAGTCTACTTTTAACACAGTACATCATTGACATTTTGTCAAATATATGTTGTCTTCGAAATCCTGCAAGATTGAAACTATGTAGAAATGCATTGTTGTGCAAGAATGAACAAATTTGTGCATCATACATTTTTTGTTAATATACAAACTAACCTCTATTTCTTGAAGACCGTATTATTAGAAACGTTTTCCCTTTTTAGGAAAGAAGCAACATGTTAACGGTGATGGTAATATAAATGTATTTTGTACTCTTCTATTCTTAACATGATCTTTGTAATGTTATCTCTTCAAGTCAGAAACATTAGAAGCCATGACTTGTTAGAAAATGTTTAAACATGCTAAGGGTGAAGGTAAGTAATACAAAAGTTCTTTGTTCTATTATTCTAAACTTGATGTTTGTAAAACTCATTTTCTATATTCTTGGATACTAATGGATATTTAGTGAGAATAATAGGAAATGATATTTCTTCTGAAGTGTTATTACTAAAGACAAAATCAGGAAATACAAAATTGCTCCGATCAAGTGGAAAGATAATTTTTTACATTTATAATTCACATATTCTATTCATTTTCTGATTTTGTATGTTTAGTTGGACAAATATATATTGTTGAGTTAGTGAGCCAATTTTCTTGATTTTTGTATATATATTATGATGATTTTAAATGATATTTTTTTGATTGGTTTGTATGTCCGAACCTTAAATGGCTATATTGTCACAATATTAGAATTTATAGTTAGAAAGAAATCATAATATTTTTCTATCACAATATTTAGACAAACATTGTCTTTTCTTATATTCTGTGACGCTATAATTCTTCTGACTCATTAAAACAATTTAGTCACAGGAAAATAGGTAGTGAAATTGCAAATTCCTTTAAATTTGAAGTTTTAAAAGTTGAGATTATTTTGGGTACAAGCCGAAAGGGTCCTTCTGTCAACCGGGCGTAAATAGCCCTAAGCGACACGGTACTTAATCGTCCCCCTATGGACCTCCGCTAGCTGGGAGCCGGCCCCTACAGCTAATCCAAGTTAATCAACACTTGATAAACTAAAGATTTTTTAAGGTTGATTAGCAAAATCACTTAAACTATTATTATAGTACTTTAAACTGTCATTTTTGCAAACATGGCTAGTAAAGATAAATCTTTAGAGCCATGGATACTGTGACAGAGTCAAATGATTTTTGACTCACTATTCTAAGACTTATATCTGTAATTAGTAAAATCATATGAGTCTGATGTCACTAACTCTGATTTCTAAATTAGCCAAACCAGTTATTATATTCTATATAGTAATAGAAAGAATATTTTAAGGATATTCTAGGCTATAAATTGTATCATCTTAGATACTCTTATGTCAGAGAAATGTCATTTAAATACAAACTGGGTAACTGATTCATATGACATATAATCCATTTATGGATATATATTTTTTCTTACTCTATGAAAAGTTGTCATCTCTTGAGGTTTGTGTAACAAATCTATCATAGCTAAGACTATTATATAGTCTGAAATGTTATCTTCAGCCACATGCATCTTATACTGAAGCTAGCTGTATGGCTCAACATTTTATACTACATATTTTTGTACATGTTATTTGTTTTGAAATTATGCTAAAAGTATTATCTTGTGAACTCTAAGATGAACAGGTACATGCAGCTGCGTGTCAAGACATGTAAAGAGCCTTTAAAAAAATTATAGTTCTTGACTATAAAGTCATAAAAGAACTTTACAGATCTCTTGACGAAGAGTCTGTTTACTCTTGATGAAGAGTTTGTCTAGGACATTGATCCTAAAATCATCGAGGGGGATGGGGTTAAGCCCATAGTATAGTCACCAGCAGTGGCAACCTAACTGAGTCTAACTGGAGATCCCAAGAAGCCGGTTCAATGGGTAGAAACAAGCTGGACTAGGTGACTATTATGGAACACTGACCTGAGATTAAATTCTCTTTAAAATAAAAGCCCAGGAGGCTGTACATGTGTACATTCATACCCCATCCCTATGGTGACAGTGTTCCTTTTGTGATATGGATAGGTTGAGTTTAAACTCTTAATAAGACCAAGCACGATATGCAGGGTTGATTCCTATCACCAACCCTTAAGGACTTACCTATATGAGAGGTCGTGAGGGCCGCGACTATAGGACAGGGCGATCCTAGACACCTCTGATGAATGTGTAAAAGTACGCATAGCCAACCAAACGCGCCACCCGATAGACCCAAGTACCTCTAGCATACTATGTGTGCTATTTTTGAGTCTGGTTCAAGAAGACTGATTTAAGGCGTAGTCCATCAAGCTCTTCTTCAGACAAAGACAATAGTCACTACGTGAGATTTAAGGCTGTAGTCCATCTCATTTATGCATAGTATACAACTGCCTAGACATTCTCTTATTCTTGTCTTACTTTTTTTCCTTCTATTACTTCGAGATTTGACCTTTTGGGGGGGGATTGTTAGTTGTATGTGTGTTGTGTTCACACACACATGAGCTAGCAAAAGCTCAACTCCCCTACAATAATTTTGACCGTTATGAACTCATTAAACTTGTAACATCAACTCATGTCCAGGTACAATGTACCACATGGTTTTTTAATTAAATTTTGTAACGTTCAGTATTTATTGGTTGGATTAAATTGTCTTCATTCTCCTTTATTCCTTAACCTTAGAGAAAAGCCTATATATTGAGGCCAATCTCAATACTTTGAACATACTGAAAATTACTACAAAACACTCCCTCTCGCTCTCTCGAATTCTTGTCACTCTGAAACTCTTTTGTTCTTGGTCTGTTGCTCCGGGCAGAGCTAAGTCAGGGTCAATCTTCTCGAGTTATGTGCGACGACGGAATACCGGTAGAGCAAGGGTTTTACCACTAGGAGCATCCGGAAAAGTCTGCACATAGATCCGGATTAACTCTTAGGGCAGTGCTTCGTGCGCGACTTCCCCGGAGGCCGGTAACTTTAACTTCTTTTATTTTGTTTGCATATGTTTAGAGGAAAAATATCCAACATGTGCACCATAAACATTCAGATAGAGTCTTCCCTTCCAAGTCTTGTGAGGCCTGTCATGTCTTTGGATAGCAGAGAAGGTACAATAATGGGAGCCCTCAAACAGAGCTTGGTAAAGTACTCTTTTGTGCGGCATTATGCTTCTTTTTTAGAATTTTTTTAGACTTTTTCCCTGGGTGTTAAGGTATGCTTGTTTAATGGAATATTATTCTTATCTTGAAGATGGTTTTCTTAGGTATCTTTCTCTCATTCCAGATGATAAAATTGGCATTGATTCCTTGCACTGTTCTTTTAGAGACACTCTTCTTCAGAAAGAATTTCAGGTTGATTTTGTTTAAATAATTTTCACCAGTGTAGAAAGACAGAAGATTTATCTGCTGTTTTTGCTTTATACTCTTATATTGTTGTTTATGATCTTTTTTATTTCATGAAAGTAATTTGTATGATTAATTTTTATTTGAATTATTAACCTAATTGGCTCAGAGACTGGTCATTGCCTTCAACGCGATGTTTTATTAGACCGATACTACGTAAACATATTGGAATGTGGTCCTGGTGGATTATAAATTATGCTCTTTGAAAGGGCACATAAAATGTCCTCCGGATATTGGTTTATGTTGGATGATCTCGTTCCGTGTTCCTAAAGGATGATTTTAGGATTTGTTTTATGCAATCTTTTGTTCTTTATTAATTCTTATCGGCCTGGAAAAATGAGGAAGGCAGGTAAGAAATATAGAACATGAAATATGTTTAGTAATTGTGCTTTTAAACTTGGTGTACTGATTCCTAGTGATGAAGATTAATTATATACTTTTTGTACCTTTATTTGTAGGTTGTAGAATCGAGGATTCTCAAGTATCTTCTTTTGACATATGTGTTGACAGCTTTGAAGGGATGTCAACAATTATGTGTTGGTAAAGCAAAATGAGTGTTTGAGGCCTGGTACCTGAAAAAGGAAACAATAAAAGATATATATACATATTTTTCGATATATTTTGAAATGCAGTTAAGATGGTGATATTTGGAATGAGATATTTTGAATGGGATGTTTCAAATGAAATGTAATTAAGATGGTGATATTTGGAATGAGATAGTTTGAATGGAATGTTTCAAATGTTAGTTAAATTTCATAACTTATGTTGTCTCATGTTTTCAAAATTAGTATTGAATGTTGCTTTTATAACACATTGAGTTATAAGCTTTGACAGGTGATATATATATATATATATATATATATATATATATATAACCCAAATATATATATATATATATATATATATATATATATATGTATATATATATATATATATATATATATATATATATATATTTTTGGTTAAATGTATATATATATATATATATATATATATATATATATATATATATATATATATTTAACCAAAACAGGTTAAAAAGTGTTATGTATAGATGTTCTATTTATAACGCTTTATGAATGTGTGAAACAGTTTTGAAAGTTTATGTATGTATGTCCTATTTATAATGCTTCAAAATAGATATATTATATATAATGACAAATATTTTTATCGCTTGGAAATTTAGTGTTATAAATAATTGTATTATTTATAACATTTTCAAGAAAAGTGTTATATAAGAAGATATCATTTACGGATTTAGTAAACATTTATAATATTGGTTTTCATGACGGTTGCGTGCTTATAAAAAAGGGTTATAAAATATCATTTATGACAGTTTTTACATGTCATAAAAAGGTTTTTTCTTGTAGTGCGTAGAACTGACAACTCTATCACAATGCACAAGTGAACACGAAGAAGACCAATAAATAAGAAATAAAAAACAACGAGTATCCCATACGTGCACGTAAATCTAAAAATGGTAAAGTACCATATGAAAAACCAAGTGTGAATATGAGAAGCATGTAACAATATAATAAAAAGAAATATAATAGAAAAAAAACACGTAGATACTGTACAAGTTGGCATGGTATACTTGCATGCAACTTTTATCTGAGAAAACGTTGGTCTGGCTCTAATGTCGTCGCTACCTCCATCACGTACACCTATAATAAATATTCTACTTTTAATAACACACAAATAACCAACCTTATATAGACTTACCATATATATACCATATTATATATATATATATATATATATACAAACTAGTGCACATCGAGTTGTGGTGTACTGGTAACACCACCGTGCACCAGGGGTGAGGGCCGGGTTCGAGCCCTCCCTTCCACGGAGGTGGCTGGGTGGCGGTTGCCACGGCCTCCGGGCCAAGGTCGGGTGGAGTCATCCACCGGCTTTGGTTTAATATATATATATATATATATATATATATATATATATATATATATATATATATATATATATATATATATACAAACTAGTCATATTGACTACTCTACTTAACATAACATGTATAGTATTAAATCTACCTATAAAAGTAATATTTTAATAACATAAATATATCATTTTTAGTTCTAGATAAATATCTATAATTATTATATAATAATAATTAATATAATTTATTAATAGAAAAACATGTATAGAAGCCTTATATTGATTCTACATCAATATGTATAGACTTGTTCTAGGGTTTGGCTCCCGAAACGAGAAATCCTTAATAAATATTAATTCTAGAAAAATAGTATAAAATATATAGAATATTTTTTTTTATCAAAACATGAAGAACAATTATTTTGGATATGTCTCATTAAGTTCCGAAGCATATGGACACATAGAAACTAAGGGTTTTCGATGTTCCGACATTACGACAAAAAGTTTGAACTTTATTAAAATAGTAACCCTCAGTAAAGTACTAAAAAGTATATTCAATAGAAAGATAAGGATGTCTAAATTATTACCAAAAATAAAGGAAGGGTCAAAGCGGTCCTGAAGTTGACGAAAACTCGCACACGAAAGATTTGGTTCAGCCTGGACACCTTCCGTTGAACGGATGTCCCGGACAAACTGTTTGGAATTGTGTGGATGGCCAATTGGACATGAAAATAGACAAATAAATCTTTCCATTCCTTTTTATTTCATAAGAATCGAAAAGTACACAAAACCCTAGATACAAAATATCGTACCAGTTGGAATGAATTCAGACTTGGAACCCAACTTCGGGTGACTTCTAAAATTTGTAACTCCTCACAAAGTTGTCGGGGCTCATCGAGGGCTTGCTAGGATGTTAGAGAAAGGTCTTGGGAAGGCATGAGAATGGTTGGAAGGGGAAGAAGCTGTCGGTTATGAAGGTTTCTTTTCGGGACAAAAAGTATATACGTGCACGGATAAGAAACTAGGGCCGCTCGATTTTTTTTATGGATTTAATATATGAAAAATTGTGAGAAAATAGGAGTGGTGCATGTTTACTTGAGAAAAAGGATTTGAATCAGAATTAAATTTTGTTTGGTAGGATTTGGAAGAGATTTGATCATTTAAATCAAAGGTGTATCTTAAAGAGATTTGATTGGGTCCAAATTAGGAAAGTAGTTATATGGTTGTCTTACAAATAGATTTGAATTGATATGGCTGTAAATAACAAAAACATTCAGTCTAAGGTAAGTCTAATAGGTTAGGGTACCTTAGAATAGGCTCATTGATTCTCCGTTGGTATAGTTTTGGCTCGGTGGAATTATTTGGATCAAAACGAGTCCAATAAGTCTATAGTTTTGTCTTGTGTTCCATTTGAAAATAAATAGCACATGAGAACTTAATTGAGTGGGATACCATTGGTAAGTGTATAGTAGGCTCAAAATAGGTCAAAACTATATATTGGGTCAAAAAGTTTGAATCGGGTTTGGCCTCACATCAAAATTAGAAAAATATATAAAAATTACCGCGAAGGATAAAATGGCCATTTCGACCCGAAAGTTGTGCATGAAAAATATAGTACAAAGGAACATGTTTGAATGGGACATGATATGCCTATATGAAGGTGGATTCGTCTAAAACTTGAATATGGAACTAGTTTTAAGAAATTGATAATGATTGTGCTTCTAAAATCAAAGCTACGGCAAAGTGCCTATATAGCCATAATTAGGAATAAAATATGGTCAAATATATAAAATTCATACAAAATAAATTTAAAAAATCCCCAAAAAATAGATGGCTTACAAATATTACTAGGTTATGCTGATAAGAGTGATGTTCAGAGGTTCCTTGATATTGAATCAAATCATATCATTGAATCTCACGATGCAGAATTCTTTGAAGATAAATTTACAAGGCACAAGAATATTGTTCTCGCAAAAATTTTGGAGAATAATGTGTGTGAACAGGAGGCTGAAGCGCCAAATGAAGATATAGTCCAAGAAGAAGTTGTTGCTACAGAAACAACAGTTGAACCAAAACTCGCTGAAGCTTTGTCCAAGCGAGTGGGGAGATAGAAGGACTTTAGAGAGGATATTGTTGCCTATCATATGAAAGCAGATCCGCTTACCTAAGATGAGGTGATGAAGACCAGAGATATTATCTTCTGGAATAAGGCTATTAATAATGAGTATGACTCAATAACCTCCAATAATATGTGGGTTCAATCTACCTGAAGGAGCAAAACCGATCGGATATAAATGAATCTTCGAGAAAAAGATGAAGGCCGATGGAAATGTTGATAAGTTCAAGGCAAGGCTGGCAGCCTAGGGGTTTTCAGAAGTCGGGGATCGATTATTTTGACACATACGCTCTAGTAGCACGGATGATGACCATCAGGATGTTGATTGCTCTGTGTGCAATTCAAAAGCTAGTTATTAGTCAGATGGATGTTAAAACAACATTCTTTAATAATGAGTTGATCGAAGAGATTTACCTGTACTAGCCAGAAGGATTTGTCGTCAAGGGCTTTGAAAATAGTCTCCAAGTTGGTAAAATTATTATATGGTCTGAAGCAAGCTCCCAAGATGTGGCATGAGAAGTTTGATAAAGTCATAAGATCAAACGGCTAAAGGGTCAGCGAGACGGACAACTTTGTGTACACAAAGTTTGCTGACGGGAGAGGAGTTATCATTTGTCTGTACATGGACGACATGCTAATCTTGTCTCTATTTGATGTGGCTTCTTCCTATACCTATGAATTCCATTGGACCCAGAAATGAGACATTGGAAGAATCTTTTGGTCTTCCAATATCAATAGGTTGATTGTTTCGCTCATGTATCTTTCAAAAGGAAAAAGATTTCTGAGAGTTGTTTTATGGATTTGCAAGAGAGTACTTGGGTTCTTCCAATAAATAAAAAATGTATCATGCCTGAATCTATCCGGGGTTCGCGGTGGTGCAGGAACCGGATCGAAAAAAATAGGGATTCTAGTTATAGGATATCTAATGAAACCGTAGCTGGATTTGAGATCTTGTTCAAAAACAAATATTGGACACTCTATAGAAGCATTTCTCAATCCATTTACCTAAGAATAAGTTTTCATTTTAAATCTATTAGATTTATTCCATATTCGTTTTATAAATAAAAAACTTAGTTTTATATCTTTGGTACGATTCGTATTTTTGTGGAATAGATCATAAGAAAATTCATGTTTCTTGAAGCTCGATCTCCCCCTAGATGAACCATATAGCCAAGAGAAACCATGAACCATAATAGAAGAGCTTGCCCCACCCATAAGTAAATATTTCGTAGTAGCCTCATTAGACCGTACATCTCTCTTGGTATATCCAAATAATAGGTAGGAACATAAACTGAAACATTCTGGAACTACAAATACATGTGTTACTGAGACAAAGAAGTTTCTCTCTTCTAAGTTCAACATGAAGGACTTAGGAGAAATATAAGCCCCCTAGATTTTTAGAGTTATTTTTTATTTATTTCTATTATTTTATTTAATATCGTTATTAATAGATAATTTTTTCCACTATTATTTTTTTATCATAATATATATTTTCCTATAGCTTTGATTTTTGGAGCACAAGAAATGCCAATATCTAGATATGTCCTTCATGTGTTTTGACCTATACAAGTTTACCTTTATTTCGATTTATCATGTTTCACTCAAACGTATTCTCTTGTATTCTAATTTCGTCGCACAACTTTCGGCTCAATTTAGGCCAATTTGTTATCTACCGTAAAACTTGTCGTACTCCATAACTTAATTTCAAAACTTGACATCGATCCAACCTAAACAAGCCAATATATGATTTTGACCTATTTTGAGTCTACTAAACACATGCCAATGATGTTCCACTCAATTGAGTTCCCATGTGCTACCTATTTTCAAATGGCACATGAGATCCATTTACAGACTTTTCGGTATTCAATTCAATTCGAATAATACTACCAAAATTTAACGTTTTAGCGACGGACATATCCGTCGCCAACCCGTCGGTAAATCAGATTATCGACGATTTGCCGACGGATTTGGGTCAAATACGTCCATCGGGATATGACTCGTCGCTAAAAACAGTCTGTCGTCAAGTTGTCACCAAGCGACGACTGAGGGACAAATTTTCGACAGCCATATTCATACAATTAGCGACGACTGGCCGACGGGTTTCCGTCAAATCAACTATCCGAAAGTTTGTAATACATCGACTTACCGATGGGTTAATCCGTCGGCAATCCGTCGAAAACTTGTCGGTAAAAGCGTATCGAAGAGTATCTGATATGCAATCTCCGTCGCCAATCCGTCGGCAACTTGTCGGTAAATACGTATCAGAGAGTTTCTGATATGCAAACTCCGTCGCTAACTTGTCGCTCTTCGTCGCTACGTTTTGACGGACTGGCGACGGAATAGCGACGGTTCATCCGTCGACCCAGTTCTGGAAATCTTCTATGTTTCCAGAACCTTGGCGACGGATATGCCGCCGCTACGTCGTCGACAATCAGTCACAAAAATGGTGACGGAAAGTCCTTCGCTAAACTTTTACCGACTATGAACGACTAAATAGCGACGGAGAACCCATCGCTAAGGTTCTGTGAATCTTTTATATTTTAAGTACCTTGCCGACGGATATTCCGTCGATCAGTAGTCGCCATCCGTCGCTAACTGGAAATATCTCCAGTTAGCGACGAATATTCCATCGACAGGTAGTCGCCATCCGTCGCTAATTGGGGATATTTCGTCGACAAGTAGTTGCCATCCGTCGCTAGTCCATCGCCAACTGGGAAATTTTTGAAAAAAATTGCATAAAACAGAGCATTCCCTATTTACACAACATCTGAAACATCGAAAAAATCACAATATGCATCACACATCACAGAAACCAACAAACCAATATACATCACACACCAATATACAATCCATCACAAATACATCACACAAACCAACATAAATCACACACCAACTATCTGAACATTCAGCATTATCCAATATTTAAAATTATCCACACATAAAACACACAAATATTCAATATTTAAAAAGATGTCAAACTATCCAAATACAATACATCAAGGAGGAGGAGTTCGATCGTCCACTGGTGGTACTCCCTGCTACGCCCGATGACGTATATACACGTCCACCATGTATGGCGACAATCCGTCGAAGATATGGTCTGGAAGTTGGCGTAGCTGCTCTAGCGACATCAGGTCAAAGACGGCCATCACAGCAGGAGGTGGTACTATAGGGGTAGTAGGGTCAAAAAAAAGACGTCCGATGGAAGAAGGACCGGCAGCAGCAGTAGACGGACCGGCAATAGACGGACCGGAAGCAGTAGAAGGATACAGAAAGTACGTGTCCAATTGCGCCCGCAAGTCCGATACTGTCTCGTTCAGTTGCGCAAGCTGTGTCCTCACATGAACGTCTGTCGGGGCCACAGGAGGAGGCGAGGGCAGTGGAAATATTAAAATCGACGCGTGCAATGGCGCCAGGGAGCCGACTCCGTACAGGCGCCCTTTTCTAAAGCCGCCGACGGTATCTACGAACATGTCGTCGTAGCGAGCGGCCGTAGAAGAGAGCATCTGGGCAGGCGTCATTTCGTCGACATCCTTGGCAGCAGATGTCTGAACCCAACTAAGGGCCTCACGATACGCAGCCTATCAAATGAATGTGTTTATACTATAAGTTTACCTAAGTTATAACCTAAATCCTATGTTTCCCTAAGTTATAGTCAGAATCCTAAGTTTACCTAAGTTATAGTCTAAATCCTAAGTTTACCTAAGTTATAGTCTGAATACTTATAATTCTAACATAAATCTCATAAACGTAAGTACTTACATCAGTCTCCTTGGCCCTCTCATCGACGAAGCTCCCGTCCTTCCACCTCTTGTGGATATGCTGGAATATATTGTGCATGGTGACTGATTCTGCCCCTTTTCCCTCCTTCAACGCCCGTTGGGTCTGCATACAAAATATTCGTAGAATTTAATTAATTAAGTATATTAATAGTACCGAATTAGATAGTGGAATGAATATGCGGTATCTCACCAGATCTACAAGCATTGCTGCATGGGACCTTGATCCCCCCGTATATAGCCCGCGGCCCGTCGGTTCACCTTCGCTTTTTTTTATTTCTGCTTGTACGCAGGAGCATCCATCATCTCCAAGATCTGCTCATAATAGTCCTGCCGGATCCACTCCTTCTTCGAATGCGTCGTTCGAATGTCATACACCACGTCCCGTATCTTCTTCCCGATGGCGCTTCTGTAGTTCATGCAGATCGTCTTCTCGCGATAGGGGGGCCACCAGAACGTCCTCTAACATACAAATTCAATTATCACGTAATTAAAAAAATGGTTGATTAAAGTGTAATTAATAATTAACCACAAGATATATATATATATATATATATATATATACCCTCATCTCGTCGAGCCAGACGTACTGCAAGTCTAGGGGCACCACAGAAAAATTGAGATAGGGGCCATGGTAGTTTGACCGGATAATCTGCCCTAGAAGCCTGGCAGCATCCAATGGAAAAAACCTACAAAGAAGCAATGACTGGATTATTAACTTGAATAAATGGAACAAATTTAATAAATTTACTTAAATTTACTTACGATTCACCCGAGGGCCATAGTTCTCGTCGGAACTCGCCCAACGGCCTCTCTGGTGGCATCGGAGGATCCGCGGCACCATACATGTACTCACCAGTAATCGGATGTAACTGAGTCCAGGGGTACTCCGGGGCCCACTGAACAGTAACTGGTGGATCCGCTGGCGGAACAGAACCGTCAACGGATGGAGATGCATGCCTCGTCGAAGGGGACGATAGCCCCAGGGTAGATCGCCTGCGGGATGATTTCGTGCCTGGGGTACTCTCCGGGTCGGGATCGCTAGATGGGGTCATATCCCAGGACTACGGAAGGCAACCCCGATCACTACCACCAGCAGCACCACTACGACCACGCCCACGACCAGGGCTACCAGCACTAGCACCACCACCACCACCACCACCCCGACCAACACCACTACGACGAGTGTTAGGCATCATGACCTGTAAATAGAACACATAAACATAATTAACAATATAGAAGTATAAATGAATATAAAACTAAACTAAAAATATATATACCACCAGCAGGGCGACGAGTGCCGCCGCGATGAGAAGAACTAGGAGTGCCATCTGCAAAAAAAAATCATGCAATAAGTAGATGATCGAACGACAAAACCATGAATTGAAACAATAATGCAGAAGTTTAAACTGAATTCACTAAGTTAGTTGTAAGTGCTTTTATGAGGTCAAACTAAATTCACATATTTGGAAGTGTTTTTAATATATACCGATATTTAATCTAATCATAGTCATCATCTTCGTCCTTGTCCTCAGCCTCGTCTTCATCCTCATCCTCATCCTCATCCTTATCCTCATCGTCGACTTCATCTGTATCCTCATCAAGTTCTTCTTCTTCTTTTTCAGCCTCAATACTTGGGATAAGACGCCTCTTTCTCCCCTGGTTGACAACTAAGTCTTGTGTATCAACCACTTCCTCCCCTCTATTTTCCTCAATAATATCTTCAACATTCATGGTATCCGACTGTTGTCCCAAGTATTAGGGCTTTTCAATCTGGTCCTCTTGGTATGCTGGGTCTCCAACGTTGAATATATTTCTAGATTTAATCTTGCATACTGTCCACCAGTCAAATCGATCTCCACGATGCCTTGGATAGCTTGTATAGTAGACTTGAACAGCCTGACTTGCTATCGCAAACGTATCGGACCCTCTATACCTCATGCGATAATTTATATCGACGAATCCAAATAGTTTATCGATTCTCCAACCGATATTTGGTGTCATATTGAACCACTCACATTTGAACATCACAATATGCATATAATATGGCGTAGTATATTGTAAATCTATAATATCCTAAAGCACTCCATAATAGTCAAAGTCTGGCTCGTCCTCATAGATGGTGCCTCTTATGCAAATACCAGAATCCTTGGTACTAAAGCCGTCATTGAGAAATTCGACATTTATAGCATTCTGAGTTGCCTTAAACTTGAAGCCATTAACGACATAGCTTGGCCAAGTCTTTGCATGCTTCTTCGGTCCCAATGCCAAATAACGAATACTCTCATTTGTGAGTGTTGTTTTAGGCAATAAAACCTGTAAATAAATTGATAATTTAAATATTTTAGATGCATATATTTTAATGGTAGCCGCATAACATATTATCACAGTTACTTACGTATTTGTGAAACCATGACGGAAAGGTACAATCAACCTTTCTTTGAAGTCCCTCATCGGTAATATTGGGTGTCCTCATTTTGACTTCATCTCTAAATACATTGTTAGAGAGAATAAAAATAAGTGTAGTCACTTACTTCACCAAATTAGAGATTATAACGAGTGTAAGTGTAGTCACTTACTTTTCCAAATCTCTCACTTCTTGTATGTCATAATTTAACAAGACATATCGGTGAGCTGCATCATACTCATCGTCAGTCAACCATCGTTTCTTACTAGCCCTAATAGGCTTGCCCCTTACATTGAATATACCTCCATCCTCAACGTCCTCGTCATTCCTTTGAGGTCTATTTCGATTTGTCTGAACATGAGTATCGAAATAAATGGAGCAGAAGTTTGATACCTCCTCGATAAGATATACTTCGCATATCGAAGCCTCTATATGAGCCTTATTGCCAACTTTCATCTTTAGATGGTGTAGGTATCTAGAGAGACAAATTATCTTAAGAATTAACAATGAATTTTAAATTCTACTTAAATTCAACTTAAATTATATCGATTTTTTTACCTTTTAAATGGGTACATCCATCGATAATGAACAGATGTACTGACACGGGCTTCGTATGCTAGATAAATCGGTAGATGCTCCATGCTGTTGAAGAAGCCCGGAGAAAATATTTTTCTAACTTGCAAATTGTTAAGACAATCTTCTCCACAAGTTCAACCATGTGTTGCACCATCAACTTAGTTAAACAAATATCCCTGAAGAAGGTAGATAGCTCGGCCAACGAAACCCATACAGCAGAAGGAAACAACTCTCTCAAAGTAATGGGCAGTAATCTTTCCATAAACATGTGGCAGTCGTGACTCTTCATTCCCATTAGCTTGCGTTCGTTGAGATCAACGCATCTAGCCAAATTCGACACAGCCGTCAAAAAATCTTAAAGTAGATATCCACTTGCAGATTATTAATCTATCTTCCTTGCTCAATGTGTATTGTGCTATCGGCTTAGTTAATTGTCCACCAGCTCCCCTTTGTATTAAGTTTAGATAAGGATGCTTACATATCTCGACAATGTCTTGTCTTACTTTTGGATTATCTTTCGTCTTTTCTTTAATATCCATGACGGTATTGAAGATATTATCGAACACATTTTTTCGATATGCATGACATCAAGATTATGCCTTATAAGATTATCTTTCCAATAAGACAAGTCCCAGAAGATACTCTGTTTGGTCCAGTCGAACCCCTTGACACGTTTGTTCGATGGATCTTCAATTACGGTGGGCAAATCCTTTACATCTTCCTAAATATCGTATCCCGACAATCTGGTAGGCGGATGAGAAAATTCTTATTTTTCAGCTCTGAACGCATCCTTGTTCTTTCTCCAAGGATGACTCGCGGGCAAAAATTGACGGTGACAGTCAAAGAAAGAAGTTTTTCCTCCATGCTTAAGGCGAAACGTCTTACTATTTTCCATACATATCAGACAAGACATGGTGCCATGAGTACTCCATCCCGACATCATACCGTATGCTGGAAAATTATTGATTGTCCACATCAGTGAAGCTCTCATCTGAAAGTTCTATTTCCTAGAAATATCATAAGTCACGACGCCGATCTCCTACAGCTGTTTCAGCTCATCCACCAACGACTGTAAATTTATATCGATGTTCTTCATCAGATTTTTGGGACCTGGTATGATAGCTGTCAAGAACAAATAAGGAGTCTTCATACACATCCATGGTGGCAGATTATAAGGGATAAGAATGACCGGCCAATAGGAGTATTGAGATCCCGACTGCCCGAAAGGGACGAAGCCATCAGAACATAGCGCCAGACGTACATTTCTAGGCTCTGCAGCAAAATTTGGATGACATAAGCTAAAATGTTTCCACGCCTCTCAATCCGAAGGATGTGACAATTCTCTATCGTCCTTTGTGCGTTCTTCGTTGTGCCATGTCATGTGTTCTGCTGTATTCAGAGACATATACATCCTCTGCAAGCGCTTCGTGATCGAAAAGTAATATATATACTTATAAGGACGTCGTTTTCTAGTTGACTTTCCTTTTCCTTGTACTGGCTTGTAACGATCCACATTACAGAAGCTACAACTTTCTATGTCCTCGTTCTTCTTGTAGTACAACATGCATCCGTTGCGATAACAATCTATCTTCTCGTACCCTAATCCCAGTTGCCGGACCATCATCTTTGACTTGTAGAAGTTTTTTGGGATCTCTTTTGATTCCTTCGGCAACACCTCCTTGATTAGTTATGTAATCCGATCATAGCAAGCTTGTAGCAAGTTAAAATTAGACTTTATGTTCAACAACCGCATCGTCACTGATAATACAAAATGAGTCTCACAACCAGGATATAGAGGAGTATCCGCATCCTGAAACATATCATAGAACTTCTTCGCCTCGGAATTAGGATCCTCCGGATCAAAATTATACCCTGCCGCATCGTACACCATATCTCGTACAAGATTCTGCAGGTCTCCATAATCAACAGAGCATCCGTCATCTTCGATAACAAAATCCGTTTCAGCATTATCATCAAAAGCATAAGTAGCAGCATTCGTAATCTGTCTTTTCGCATATAGTTCACCTTGCGATGACCACAGGCCGTAATTACATACGAAATCCTTACGGGTCAAATGATCTCTCACAGTCAATACTTCTTCGTAACGTTTATTGCGACAATTACCACATGGACACTTGATTTTATTACCGTCCATGTACTGAGCTTTGCTCATGGCATACTTAAGAAACACTTCCACGCCTGCCTGAAAATTGTCACTCACACCTATTCTGCTCTCATGTTGTCATTTGTACATCCATATATGATCAACGAAGTAGCGATCCATCACAGATTGGATGTGAAAATCTGTATCGTAAGACAAACTAAACAGAATTAGTATATAATCATGTTCTCACCAGTAACCGGATGTAACTGAGTCCGGGGGTACTCCGGGGCCCACTGTGCAATAACTGGTGGATCCGTTGGTATAAGCCGGATGTACTTAGTATCGACCGTATCAGATCAGAATCGGTCTATAGGTTTGGTATAGGCCGTATCAAATTGGTATTCGCCTTAGCGAATTGGTATCGTCATATCCGATATGTATCGGCCTTATAGCTAGGATTCGTATTTGATGTATCGATTCGGTATCGGCAATATCCGATAGGTATCGGCCGTATGGGATATGTATCGACAATATCGGATTAGTATGGTGGAAGGTTTAGTAACAATTGTACTTGGATTTCTCTCTTCTCGAGCTAGAATACCATTGTAAGAGAGTCACGAGAGAGTAAAAAATTTCCTAAATATCGATGTTTACGAGATTGATTGGCCAGCTGCAGTAACATACATGCTTTATTTTTCATCAGAAAAGGAGAGATTGAAAGCAATAACATATAGAGTTGTATTTTGGGAGAAGAACTCTTGTAAACTCTTTGTTCACAAAGAAAACTATAGAGAATACAGAACAAGTATCGAGTTTATAACCTACTTTGCAAAAGAAGTATCTTAATATTTTATGTCAGATCAGTCTGTCTTCAAGATCTATAGAACATTAAGATACTTTTTTTGCAATGGTATTCTAGCTCGAGATTTCGGTTTGGGAACATTAAGAGCTATAGAACATTAAGATACTTAATGTTCTATGTCAGATCATATAGTTCACCTTGCAATGGTATTCTACTTCGCAAGAGAAGTATCTTATATATATATATATACTAATTTATATACTAAGAGATTTCGGTCCAAAGTTTATATATATATATATATATATATATATATATATATATATATATATATATAATATATACAAACTAAGATATTTGGTTCGGTTTTAAAAAATTCTGTTTCGGTGTGTGTGTATGTATGTGTGTGTGTGTGTGTGTGTGTGTGTGTTACTACCGCCGACCCCCAACTCCCCACTCCCACCACCGCCGATCCCCACACCCACCACCGCCGACCCCAACTCCCACCCCCGGCCCCCATCCGCCGACCCCAACTCCCACCCCCGGCCCCCAACGCCTACCCCCACCACCGCCGACCGCCATCCCCCGGCCCCACCCCCGACCCACCTCCGCCCCCTCCGGCCCCACCGCCGACCCCCAACTCTCTACTTTGTATATTTTATAAAAGAGACATTTTGAATAGAGTTCGCAGCAAGTTCACAGAGAAATTGAAGACCACAGATGGAGTCTAAAATAAGCTCTTTATTGATAACTTTGCATAGAAAACATAAGGCTCTCAAACAGCCGAGATGAAATGCCAAACTTGGCTACAACTTGCAAAAATATTGAAATGAGATACAACTTGTTCCATACATCATATCCCTTTATTAAAATGCGGCAATAACCACCTTCAACAAAATGCCTTCTTCTTTAAGTGGAAATTTCAAGGAAGTGTGAAGCTTCTAATGTAAAACCCCTATTTTTTTAAACTATTTTTTTATTATTTTATTAGACTTAAAAATGAATTTATACAATATATAGTTTTATTTATTTTTTTAAAATGACCTTAGCCATTGTTGAGTTTTGGAGCACTAGACGACCATGACTTTTAGCACGGAAGATGTAGCAGTGTGCCTTGACTAGTGTACTAGCCATGCCGGGGGAAGCCTAGCCATGGTGATGCCTAAACTAGAAAAACTAGGACAAGTTGTGAATGGACTTATTTAAATTATTTTAATTAAATATTATTTTATATATTAATTTTTAGATGATCCGGTTTGTCCAATTCAGTCCGAACTGGGCCCGGACCAAACCCAAGCCTATGTAGGCACGTGGGAGACCAAATATGGCCATGCAAGCATATTTTATGTGTGTACAAATATTTTCTTAAATTATTTTAAGACTTGCTGAAAATTTTCTAATTAATTGTTTATTTGTACAAATATTTGTATTATTATTAATTGATAATGTTTTTCAATAATTGTAATACTCTTCTGGACCCGAATAAGGGTGTGTGGCAAAGTTTACCCAAAATCACCATTGGGTTATTTTGTTATCCTATTATTAAAATTATTTTTGTTGATTATTAAATAATCATATTTATTTTATTAGATATTATTATTTGAATTAATAGATATTTATGCATGTTTAAAAGCATTATATTGATGGTTAGATAATATTAAGATTTATTTTTGAAATTTTAGGGATTTATTGTCTAAATTAAGATATATACATATACATATGGTTATATATATTTATACAGACAAAATATTTTAAAAAGATTTAATTAGATTAGATTAGATAAGAGAATAGAAAGAAAAAAATATTAGTGGTGGTCGGCCCCACCATGGGCAACCGACCACAACCCAAAAGAATAAAGGCAGCAGCTAGCATGCCGCACAAAGAAAGAAATAAGCAGCAGCATGCCAATGTGGCCGACCCCCTTAAGCAAGCACTAACAGCTACAAAGGGCCAACCCTCTCCTCCATATATATATATATATATATATATATATATATATATATATATATATATATATATATATATATATATATATATATATATATATATATTTATATATTTATATATTTATATATATATATATATTTTTTTTTATATATATATATATATATATATATATATATATATATATATATATATATATATATGCAAATTTAAAACCAAAAACTCCAAATCCCATTCAAACCCTAATCTCCAAATTTCTTCCTCCTCCTCTCTCCTCCTTCCTGCACCTACGGCCACCTCTTCCCGACGAGCGCGCCCAACCGCAGCAGCGGCAAACGACAATAACAACAACGGCAACAACAATTTTTCTTACATGAGGTACCGTCTTCCCCATTCAATTACTCCATCATTTCTAAACCGTTTTTAGATCCGTAAATTCGTGTAGAAAGCCCACATGACCCTCTATCATCCCCTTCAAATAGAATTTTTTATTATGCAATAAATTTCAGTTTTAATTAAATTAAAAATCTCAAAAAATTAGTTTTTATAACCTTAAAATCCCGTACGAGGTACGTTCCGACAAATCGGGCGACCCCGTCGTAAACCGAGAGTACCGAAAGGTCCGTATCGACTTTGCGGACGTACGGGCTTTGACAGAATTCAAATTGGTTGTGTGTGCGCGACAAATTTGACCCGTATCCGTCAAATTTTTTTGTATCGGACTTTTCGGAAATTCCCAATTACTTTGTGCACACTAATCAAATCACGACGAAACTTGCGCCATTGGACTCGAAATATTTTTTTGGTCCTGTGAGCCAAATTTGGTCCGATTCTGAGACCATTGATCGGGACGCTATTTTGGCGGGCCCACAATCCCACTCAACGGGCGATTTTGTGCACGGCCCACCGGAATCCAAAATTGGACATACCGTTGGGTTCGCCTCATCAAAACAAATTTGTAGACATGTTGTTTGACGACTTTAGAGACCGTAGACATTGGCATATATTTC
Organism: Iris pallida; assembly: GCA_029216955.1. NCBI lineage: Eukaryota > Viridiplantae > Streptophyta > Magnoliopsida > Asparagales > Iridaceae > Iris > Iris pallida. The sequence goes on from JANAVB010023800.1 coordinate 3,900,052, forward strand.
GGTGCAAAGCGGGTCCAACGACGGACATCGTTTTGACCCGAAATTATGATTTTGTCCCTGTTCCAGAATTTAACTTTTGGACAGGCGTTTCCTAGGCATATCTTTTATTCCAAACTCGTTCGTGATATTTGTTGCAGCATCCGGAGTCATCTATGGGATTTGGCTTTCTTGCTTCGTTTATTTGTCTGTTCGAGCTACTGGATTATTCCCTTTTGCACATAACCTTAAGCAAGATACTTTGCCATTATACTGTTTATATTCAGTTTGTATTTTATTACATATCACTGTTCATTTATTTCCAGTTCTTACCGTCCTTGATTTACTGTCTGCTCAGTGATATTAGATATACTTTGTTATTATCCTTTGATTGCATGTGGACTTAGAGTTAAGAGACCACCGTTTGTAGTGTATTGCATATACCTTGACACAGTTGTACCACGAGGATGTGTGAGATGAGTAGCATGTAGAGGTTCTTGCGTTGGGCTGATCCCCCATGTGCATGCGTTAGGGCTAACTGCTAATATATATATATATATATATATATATATATATATATATATATATATATATATATATATATATGCAAATATATATGCAAATTTAAAAAAAAAAAAAATAATAAAATAAAAAAAATATATATATATGCAAATTTAAAACCAAAAACTCCAAATCCCATTCAAACCCTAATCTCCAAATTTCTTCCTCCTCCTCTCTCCTCCTTCCTGCACCTACGGCCACCTCTTCCCGACGAGCGCGCCCAACTGCAGCAGCGGTAAACGACAATAACAACAACGGCAACAACAATTTTTCTTACATGAGGTACCGTCTTCCCCATTCAATTACTCCCTCATTTCTAAACCGTTTTTAGATCCATAAATTCGTGTAAAAAGCCCATATGACCCTCTATCGTCCCCTTCAAATAGAATTTCTACAATAAATTTCAGTTTTAATTAAATTAAGAATCTCAAAAAATTAGTTTTTATAACCTTAAAATCCCGTAGGAGGTACGTTCCGACAAACCGGGCGACCCCATCGCAAACCGAGAGTACCGAAAGGTCCGTATCGACTTTGCGGACGTACGGGCTTTGACGGAATTCAAATTGGTTGTGTATGCGCGACGAATTTGACCCGTATCCGTCAAATTTTTTCGTATCGGACTTTTCAGAAATTCCCAATTACTTTGTGCACACTCATCAAATCGCGACGAAACTTGCGCCATTGGACTCAAAATATTTTTCTGGTCCTGTGAGTCAAATTTGGTCCGATTCTGAGACCATTGATCGGGACGCTATTTTGGCGGGCCTACAATCCCACTCAACGGGCGATTTTGTGCATGGCCCACCAGAATCCAAAATTGAACATACCGTTGGATTTGCCTCATCAAAACAAATTTGTAGACATGTAGTTTGATGACTTTAGAGACCGTAGACATTGGCACGCACTTCGGTGCAAAGCTGGTCCAACGACGGACATCATTTTGACCCGAAATTATGATTTTGTCCCTGTTCCAGAATTTAACTTTTGGACAGGCATTTCCTAGGCATATCTTTTATTCTAAACTCATTCATGATGTTTGTTGCAGCATCCGGAGTCATCTGCGGGATTTAACTTTCTTGCTTCATTTATTTGTATGTTCGAGCTACTGGATTATTCCATTTTGCACATAACCTCAGGCAAGATACCTTGCCATTATACTGTTTATATTCAGTTTATATTTTATTACATATCACTATTCATTTATTTTTAGTTCTTACCGTCCTTGACTTACTGTCTGCTCAGTGATATTAGATATACTTTGTTATTATCCTTTGATTGTATGTGGACTTAGAGTTAAGAGACCACCGTTTGTAGTATATTGCATATACCTTGACACAGTTGTACCATGAGGATGTATGAGATGAGTAGCATATAGAGGTTCTTGCGTTGGGCTGATCCCCCTACGCATGCGTTAGGGCTAACTGCTAATAGAGGCATGTTAGGAGACTTAGCAGTTAGTAGAGGTATATGAGTCATGGATGTGACTCTGTTAGGCATTGGGTGGGAAGAATAGTTCCTTAACGTATGGGCCAAGTATGCACTTCCCTATTGCCGGTTATCTCCGCGGAAGATACGGTCCTGGATCCTGATACTGATTTACTGCTGGCCTCTGACATTCGATAAATATTATGCTTTGAGGTCCCTGGTATCCTGATGGGACCATACCTGAGATTACTGCTACTGAGCCAGAGTGTCCATGCGTTAAAGGTTTCTTCTTATTGCATAAACACATTAGAATGGTCAGGTAACCCTCATCAAATGTCATATCATCCCATCCCATTAGTAGCTTTGGATAATGTCTCATCGCGGCATAGTGTGCTTCACCTTGTCCTTGTCCTTGTTTGGATCTTGTTACGAGTGGGACTATTTACTTTACTTGTTATTTATGACATGGTATATATATTCAGTTATGTGGCATGTTCTTTATGTATCTTGTTACGTCCCTCTGAGGACCTGATTAACTCTCCAGGTGTGTGCTTCTGTGATATTACAGGCGTTCTAACCGAGGGTCGCGATCTTCTCTATTCATTCGGAGATGACATGTCTTGGGTCTTCCTTTGCTACTCCCGCCAATTTATTTCAGTTTCATGTATATTTTTCCTTACTTGTTGGTAGTGGATTTGTCTCCGCCCAACGTATTGTACAAAGACTTATTATAGTTGATTATATGATATCTTTATTCTTTATTTGTGGATGAGATTAGATTACTCTTGGTTTACTGCATTTTACAGCTTATGTATTCATACGAGGTTTCTATACATTGGAGTATACTTCGTATGTATGCAGCTGGCATGGATATGTACCTAGTCCTAAGTATTTTAGGACTGGGGCATTATATATTTTTGTGGTGGCCCATGCAGGTCAAGTTTGTCACTTCGGTTATGTAATTGTACTGATAAGAGCCTACAACATAGGATTAGAATCTAGGAATCTCATCCATACATCTTGACCTCTTCCCTTGGCTTCAAATTTTGAACTCTCGTTCGACTTCCTTGAATTGCATCTTGCTTGATTCCTTTCTACCGTTGATTCTTATTTTCGTGCTTAGTGTCAACTAGGAAGATGACTACACTAGTATATGATCATAGGTCAAACATATGGCTAGAATGGTTATATTGGCAATTGGAATACATTTAAGACTCTAATTGAGTTAAAAAGGCTTTTTAGTGTGATTTAATGATTAGTAATTGGTAAAGTAGGATATTACCACGAAAAGTTTTAACCTTGAGATTTCTAAATAGTAAACACCAGAGGATTTATAGAATTTCATACTTAGTTTAAGAAATTGATTGATTTTCAAGATTTGATATTTATGATTTATTGGATTATAGCTATACATCCTTAAATAGATATAAAGTTAGTTGAAAAGAATTTTTGAAATTTAAATGCTGCTGTAAGATTATGAGGGCGGTTGATAAAGCTTGGTTTTAAATTGGGTTATATGGTTCCCAATTAATAAGTTCATAAAATTTTGAATTTTAAGTTTGCAGTAAGGCCATTAAGAATTTTGGTTAAAAATATTTGAAGGATATATAACCAAATTGAGGATCTACTTTAAACTTTGTATGAATTACGATTGATAACTCCTATTTAAAATTTTGAGTTTAAGATTTGGATAAATGATAGAAGAAGAAAAATATATAGATTTGATTTGTGACACAATAAAGGTTTATTCGAGATTGATTGGAAATTTTAGAAAAAAAAAAATTTGATGACTGATAAGATCATTTGAATATTGAGTTTAAAGTTAGATTGCTAATATTACAATCTTTAGGAAAAGTTACTAAAGATGTGGTGAAAAGTTATTTTGATTGATTAAAGGAATTTACCATTTAAAAAGTTGTGATTTTGTTTGAATGACTTAGAAAAAGAAGTTATGTGATGAGTGTATTAAATATTGAGCTGTAAATTTTAGATTATTCGTGATATGTTAAAAGTCTATCTTGAGGGTTATTGGAAATTTTTTTGGAGTTTTAAAGTTATGAAGTGATATAAAAAAAAATTTTGATTCATGAGTTTCTTGAGTTTAAAAGTTGGAGTGGAAATGTAAAATTTTGAAAAAGTCAGTAGTAACATGGTAAAAAAAAAATTGCTTTGAGATTTATGAAAGTGATTTACAATTTTGTCATGATAAATTTGAACGGCTTGGAGTGAGTACAAATTTTGGTGGTTAAATTTTTTATATTTATTCAGAAATTGTTGGAGGAAACTCAAGTTAAAATATTAATGGTAGGCCACAAAGGTAGCCCTAATGAGTTAGAAGTATTCCACACTAATTTCCATGTCACTTATGACCATGATAGTAGTATATACACAAGTGTTGTTAGTCATCTACCCAGCTATGCGACTGTATTTCTACCTCGATTTACTCGACCTTCCTTCAATTCTAGATCTTCTAATTGCGACCTTCTAATCCATTTGCAATTTGAATAATGAATTAATGGTTCCTTAACTGTATTCATCTAGGAGACTATCTTCTCTCCGGAATTGTATTCCTAAATTATGTTTACTGGATTCTATAATTAATTTTATTTCATGCTTTAACTTGATCTTCTTTATTTTTGTGCATTAATTATCACCTCGTAAACTCCCACCGTCTATTTTTGATCTTTTGGCGTCCCTTATCGTGACTTGGATATTTGAAGCACAACACTAGACTTTTTCTTCCAACAAATTTCATATGTAAGACCTAGACAAGTCCACCTTCATGTAGATATATCATGTCCCACTAAAACACGTCTCCTTGTATACTATTTTCATGATATGACCTTCTGGTCAAAATGGCCAAACTATAACCTCTACCATGACACCAAAATACTTTTCGACTTCAATTAAGAGATCCAACCTTGACTCAATCCCTTAACCCGATAGGTGAATTTTGTTCTACTTAGTTCCTTAAATGCTTAAATTTGTGTTTTATCTTGATTGCTTAACCCATTGTCCCATCCCATTACTAGTTTAACCTTTGTAAGTTGGGTAGAATACCTCACGGCCCAACAAAGCCTTTGTTCTTGTGACCCATGTTGATAAGTTTGCTTAGACTATAAGTTCAGAGGACCCTAACTTAGCTAGTCAACCAAGACAACTGTATAGGCCTAAACTTTGGGCGAGCCTTGATTTTAAAAAGATCTTGAACTATTTAAAATTTCCTTCATCAGTACCTTCCTTGCTCATATTTTGACTATTTCATGCTGCTAACGTAGCTTCAGTTTTCTAATCTTATTTCGTTATCAAGCTTGATCATGACATATTTTATTGGGTGCACCCACTAACATATTGTCTAATCAGGACCGGTGTATGATGGTCTGATCAACCTATTGCACTTTGGTTTGCTTGTCATGTATTATTCTATGTGGATGGAGATATAGTTAAACCTGCCTTAGAGTCTCTTCTGCGACAGCTTTGACAACTCTCATTTGAATTATTTCTATCGCCTATGAACCTCGTATTTCGTACTCAATAACATCGCCTTTGAACACTTTATTGTTGTTGACTTTACTTACTTTAGAAAGACCACACATGGTACTTGATAGATAGACCCAAGATATCATCTTTAGTTGCCCTATCAGTTATTTATACACAAGTGTAGATAGCCACCGACCGACTCATGTGGCTATATCCTCGCCTTTAACTACTCCTCATTTTCTCAACCCTAGAATTATTATCATGTCCTTCCAATTATTCTTGAGCACTCGAGAATGATTCTAATCATTCACTTAAATAAAACTCTCAATCGAAGCGATTAGTCTCTAGTTACTCTCTAGGAACCACATCTCCCAAATGTCTAAATTATTCTCTTTGATCTACTCAATTCCTTATTACTCTCCAAATTGGATTATCGAAATTTTGCTACCTTCACTAGCAACCCTTATTCAATTCCATAACCATGATATTTTTGTATATATCAACTCCATAATTTTCTATTGCACGGTGGTGTTGAACGACGTTTTATCGCCTCCCCAAAATTTAATTGTATTTTGGTATTGACGAACTCTTCCTATCCCTCAACCGTATCTACACTATTAATCCTAAATTTCGAGGACAAAATTCTTGTAAGTTGGGTAGGATATAAAACCCCTATTTTTTAAAACTATTTTTTATTATTTTATTAGACTTAAAAATGAATTTATATAATTTATAGTTTTAATTTTTTTTAAAATGACCTTAGCCATTGTTGAGTTTTGGAGCACTAGACGACCATGACTTTTAGCACGGAAGATGTAACAGTGTGCCTTGACTAGTATACTAGCCATGCCGGGGGAAGCCTAGCCATGGTGATGTCCAAACTAGAAAAACTAGGTCAAGTTGTGAATGGACTTATTTAAATTATTTTAATTAAATATTATTTTATATATTAATTTTCAGATGACCCGGTTTGTCCAATTCAGTCCGAAATGGGCCCGGACCAAACCCAAGCCTATGTAGGCACGTGGGAGACCACATATGGCCATGCAAGCATATTTTATGTGTGTACAAATATTTTCTTAAATTATTTTAAGACTTGCTGAATATTTTCTAATTAATTGTTTATTTGCACAAATATTTGTATTATTATTAATTGATAATGTTTTCCAATAATTGTAATCCTCTTCTGGACCCGAATAAGGGTGTGTGGCAAAGTTTACCCAAAACCACCATTGGGTTATTTTGTTATCCAATTATTAAAATTATTTTTGGTGATGATTAAATAATCATATTTATTTTATTATATAATATAATATTATTTGAATTAATAGATATCTATGTATGTTTAAAAGCATTATATTGATGGTTAGATAATATTAAGATTTATTTTTGAAATTTTAGAGATTTATTGTGTAAATTAAGATATGTACATATACATATGGTTATATATATTTATACAGACAAAATATTTTAAAAAGATTTAATTAGATTAGATTAGATAAGAGAATAGAAAAATATATATATATATATATATTAGTGGTGGTCGGCCCCACCATGGGCAACCGACCACAATCCAAAAGAATAAAGGCAGCAGCTAGCATGCCGCACAAAGAAAGAAATAAGCAGCAGCATGCCAATGTGGCCGACCCCCTTAAGCAAGCACTAGCAGCTACATAGGGCCAACCCTCTCCTCCATATATATATATATATATATATATATATATATATATATATATATATACATAAAAAAAATATATATATATTTTTTTATGTATATATATATATATATATATATATATATATATATATATATATATATATATATATATATATATATATATATATATATATGCAAATTTAAAACCAAAAACTCCAAATCCCATTCAAACCCTAATCTCCAAATTTCTTCCTCCTCCTCTCTCCTCCTTCCTGCACCTACGGCCACCTCTACCCGACGAGCGCGCCCAACTGCAGCAGCAGCAAACGACAATAACAACAACGGCAACAACAATTTTTCTTACATGAGGTACCATCTTCCCCATTCAATTACTCCCTCATTTCTAAACCATTTTTAGATCCGTAAATTCGTGTAGAAAGTCCACATGACCCTCTATCATCCCCTTCAAATAGAATTATTTATTCTACAATAAATTTTAGTTTTAATTAAATTAAAAATCTCAAAAATTAGTTTTTATAACCTTAAAACCCCGTACGAGGTACGTCCCGACAAACCGGGCGACCCCGTCGCAAACTGTCAGCCCTTTTTTCAAAATTTAGTTTAATTAGTGTTAATTAGATGTTAATGACCTATTTAGCTTTAAAATGATTTGGTATAATTATTGGGAATTTTCTAAAATTTTTAAATAATTTTAAATGAGTTTTAATTACTAAAAATATAAGTTTGCAAAATTTCAAAATGTTTTAATTGAGTTTTAAAATTATTTAGATTGATTAATTACTATTTGCAATTTTCTAAATGTTCATGCAAATTTATTTTGCATGTAAGCCGAGCGGGAGGGGATTTGTAAATTTAATTTTGTATTAGTTAATGGGGAGGACCAAACTGTTATTTCCTAAAATCTAGGGACCTAACTGCTAAACCGCCGTCACCCCCCCCTCCCCACGTTCGGGCCAATTGCCCCCGACGACCACGACGAGCGACGACCGCCACGCCGACACCGACCTAGACCACCTCGACCGCCTTAAATTGCCTATAAATACTCCCCGACCCCGAAATCCTAACCCTAGCTTAATTTCCGACCACCACCAGCCGCCTCCACTCTTTCTTCTCCGACGAGAACCCTAACCCTAACTCCGGCGACCCCTAGCGCCACCCCCACAGCCGCATTCACCACCCACAACCGCCACCACCGAGTTCGCCGAAGCCAGGCGAGTGCAGCGCCACCCGAGTGCCACGACGACGACGCCTCTAGCCGCCGTCAGAACCCTCCACAACCCCTAGCTCGACCGGACACGTAGGTAACAGCTCTAAAAACTGTGTCGTGCGTGTCCCAATCTCACCTATGTGACTCGCCAGGACACGAGCAATGCGATGGTAAGTCAGAACACGGCTGACTTGGGTCATGCGTGTCGTGCATGGCCAAGACACGCGGACTCAGCCGTTCTTCGTGTCCCTAACAGTCAGGATACGGAGTTTGGGCTATCGGGTCAAAACTCGCTAACCTAAAACTAACTCTAACCTATTCCCTAACACATGACTCGGGCTGACCCCATGGCTAGTCCGAGTGCGCTCAAACCCGACCCTTTTTGCCTGGCCGAGTTCGAGCCCCCCTTTCCTATTTTGTTTTCTTTTTGTTTTCTTTTTGTTTTATTTTTGTTTTATTTTATTTTATTATATATGTATATATGTATATATGTATTTATATATATATATATATATATATATATATGTGTATATATGTATTTATGTATATATATATTATTATATATTATTATATATAATAATATACTATTTTATATAATATATAAAAAAAAATATATATATATTATTATATATATACTGTTTATATACATATGTATATATATATATATATTTTTTTTATGTATATATATATATATATTTTTTTTTTTGTATTTATGTATATATATTATTATATATTATTATATATAATAATATACTATTTTATATAATATATAAAAAAATTATATATATATTATTATATATATACTGTTTATATACATATGTATATATATATATATTTTTTTTATGTATATATATATATATATATATATATATATATATATATATATATATATATATATTATATTTAGTATTTATATATATATATAGTATTATATATATATATATATTTATATTTAGTATTTCTACATATATATATGTGTATTTATGTATATATATCAAAATATATATATATATATATATATATATATATATATATATATATATATATATATATATATATATATAAATAAAAATATATATAAATATCTATATATTTATATGTGTATATAAATATTGTTGTTGTATATTTATATATGTATTTCAAATTCTACCTTGTACAAAATATTATTATGTAAAACTTCACAAGTTATTTTATTGTATATTTTGTTACTTGCAATTTTACCACTTTAAAAATATATTATTATTATTTAAATTCCTGTATTTTATTTGTTATGACCAATTGATGTCCAAACCTAGCATGGATTTTTTGGTCCAATTGTGTCTAATACATTCAGAGCCTGTACAAGTCATATTGGACTTGATTCATGGCTCTAGGTCCTGTATCTGGACTTCGGTTCAATTTCGAATACATAGACAAAATAGTAAATAATTAATTAATTATTTTCCAGGAAGTGTTACTTGCTGTTTTTGAATTTTTATATTTATTTTAATTGCCTTAAAAATCTGGGAAAAATTGTATTCAAATACTATGTTAATTTAGATAATTTTTCCAGCATTTAATAAGTAATTTTGGTATTTTATAAAAATAGAAAAATAGAACTCATTTTCAGTATATATAGGTTTGCTGATTTTTAATAAATATTTATGAAGGTTTATAAATTCCAAAAAAATTAGTATAAATTTCTATAACTAACAAGGATCATTTTGGTACTTTATTTTATGTAAAATTGAGCTTTTGTCTATATCAAAAATTATTGGGACATAGTGTACAGTTTGATTTACTTATTGAATAATTACGACTTCCAATATTTTATGTTGTGTTGAGTTATAGTCGTATTGGACCTCACCCCGCACTAGTGTAAAGGCCCTAGAAAGTTAGTTAGAGTATTATGTCACCTCACATTGGTCTCCTATGCTAAAGTCACCATTTGGCTAGGTGTCCAGTTAGAAAGTCGTGTTGCACCACTAGTGTTTTAGTGTTTAACTTAGTGTAAAAACTAAGTTTATGTATTTATTTCTACAGTGACGAGTCACCAGGCATCTATAGCATTTTTATCGCTGCTTTGCTTTGCTAAAGGCAAGTACTTCTACAAACTTTACATACTGTTACAATAATGAACTGTGATTCCAACCATGTTAAATGCTGATCCTTGGAGTAGCAAGTCAAATCTTCACATGTTGTATTATTTTCAGTCCCTACCATGTTTAGAACAGTTTTATATCTCTCACATAATTAGAATCTGGGTTATGGGGAAACTGAAAGTTGAGTAATCATGCCCCCTTTATCGTACCGAGCAAAGTTTTATTCTACATGTTACTGCACCGTAGGCCATTATCCCACATTTCTGTACGGATGTACACCCATGCTTGTACACTTGTACGTATATACATTTTATTTACATATGCCATAGTACATTGTACACCTATTGATGATCACGTACCTGCTACAGTTTTAAACATTACATATACATCTGTCTCTATGACATATGTGTCATTGCCATGATAGATTATGATGTGCCATGATTCCAGTTTATTACATTCATGTTCATTTCATGTTTCGTATATTTAGTTTGCTAGAATCAGTACTTGCTCCCGTCCTGACAGGATAACGTTGTAGGTATACTTACTGAGGAGGAGTTGCTCTGTGATTCATATTATGGAGTTACTGCCGAGGACCAGGCTTTATCTTACGAGGATGTACCTGCGGGGAAACTCATCTAGTTGTCTATTTACATTTTGGACTTTTGAGAGTAGTCATATATTAGACTATGTATTTTGTGACTAGACCTGTATCCAGCTTTATATTTTGGGCTTGTACTTGGACTTACTATTATATGAGAAGACATTTGTGTTTGGAAACAATTCTGACTCTTTATTACTTATAGAACTGTTAGCACATTTTAGTCTTATCCTGTTATCTTTAGAACAGCTTACTACGCTTTATCTCAAGCGTAGGCTGGACATGACTCGGCCCGGCCCAACAATTTGGGTAGCGGATCGTGACATGTTTTTAGTGGTGGCCCAAGCAGGTCCTGACTAAATTGTTTGGTTACGTTATTATACCAAGCTTGCCTACAATTAGGAACTTAAGGTAACTAGACAACATTAGGAATGACGCTTAGAACATCTAGAGGATTACTAGGATTGCAACAAAGGAAACGCATCACATACTCGCTATTACAATTGGATTTTCTTGTTATTTATGACTGTTTACTTTAAAGAGTCCTTATAAGTCCTTTTTATTTATTTATTTATTTAGATGGTGCTCATCCGTTCATTCCAGTATGTCACACCTGAGAATGGCACACTCCCTATCCAGTCAGTCGACTAGTTGACCGATGCACCTACACCTCCACCTACCATATTCTCCCACTCCACAAATCCACAAACCTAGATGCCTCTACCACCTTCCACATCACAGTCCCAGCAGGACCCGATACTCCCACCACCACCCATCACTATACCTACCCAGGCTTCCGTCATACTCGACAGGAACCAACTGCTCACTCTGATCTAGGGGTTCCTAACGACCCATCAGGAGCAAACCACCCTACTCCGCCAGAGCATGGAGCGTTCTGAGGAACGTACCGTGGTCCCACCGCCTGTAGAGCCACGACAGAGAGCAGGAACAATCAAGGACTTCATGGGTCTGAACCCCAAGGAGTTCTTAGGGACTGAGGGCATAGTTGTAGCAGATGACTGGCTAGACTCGGTAGAGAGGAAGCTCCTTGGAGCTAGGTTGCCGAATGACCTTCAGGTCGAGGCAGCAGGATTTCTGCTGATAGACTTGGCAGGAGTTTGGTTCTGGAATAAGCCGCTATTCGCGAGAGGAAGGGCCACTTGGGATCAGTTCAAGACCCAGTTCAAGAAGAAATTCTTCTCGACCACCGCTAGGGTAGCCACGAGGCTACGATTCCAGAACATCCAGCAGGGGAACTGTTCTGTTGATGAATATACAGCAGAGTTTAGTCGCCTGAGCCATTTTGCTCCTAGTCTAGTTGCAAAACCTGAGGAGATGACACGTAGGTTTTGCCATGGTCTAGTTCCAGACATTGGCATTCTTATAGTGGCGAACGGTACGACTGACTACTACAAGAGCCTAGAGTTGGCCCGGAGCATAGAGGAGCGACTTCTGTCTTGCAAGAGGCCGGCTTCTGTACACCTCGAGGGACCGTCCAAGCGTCAGGCTTTCCAGCCGAGAGTGCCAACGCCGCACCAGCAGACATACCGTCCCCTTACACCACATCACCCGACCCCGTCAGTTAGAGCCACGGGACCCCGGCAGCAGCAAAAGGGAGCTTCGTGTGGATTCTGTAAAAGACCAGGGCATGATTACTCTGTCTGCAGGAAGAGGTTGGGGCAGTGTTTAGTTTGTGGGTCTGCTACCCATCAGTTTCGGGACTGCCCAGTAGCCAGAATACCAGGTGCCGGACCACAGTCTAGGGGACAGCCGCTTCCGACTCAGCAGCAGAGGTTTGGGCAACATCTGCAGCAGCAGAAGGGACCCCAGAGGAAGACTTATAGTCTGGCTCTTGAGCCGGAGCAGGTTTCGGAGCCCGATTATTTGGCTGACGTCATCACATGTCATATTTATTTGCATACTTTTCTAGCTCTATGCTTGTTTGATTCCGGTACATCTCCTAGCTTCCTGTCATTAGAGTTTATGCATAAACACCACTTAGTAGCTACACCTACCGAGGATATTAGTTGAGTAATGACGGTAGGCGAACCAGTGCCCATTAGAGCTATCTATAGATGTTCTATTACTATAGCCGGGAGAGAGTTTAAGGGACGATTCTTTGTGATGTCACTCCCCGGATATGATATCATATTGGGGATGGACTGGCATAGCTATGCCCATACAGCTATAGACTGTCATGAGGGTAGTATTCTATTCAGTCCCCCAGGCACGGCACCATTCAGTGTCAGAAGGACAGGGCCGGCGATCAGCCTAGAGCCGAACTGTTGTGCGACAGTTGGGGAGATAGCACCGCCACACCCTATCATTAGGGAGTTTATAGATGTATTTCCAGAGGATCTTCCAGGACTTTCGTCTGACAGAGATGTGGAGTTCATTATAGATTTAGTACCCGGTTCATCACCAGTATCCCGGGCTTGCTATAGAGTGAATCCCAAGGAGGCCGTTGAGATGAAGGAGCAGATTGATGACCTGTTGAAAAAGGGTTTCATTCGATCTAGTGCTTCTCCATGGGGAGCACCAGTGCTCTTTGTGCCTAAGAAGGATGGTACGGTTCGGTTGTGTATTGACTACCGGGCCTTGAATACCATCACCATTAAGAACAAATATCCTCTGCCCAGGATAGTTGATTTGTTCGACCAGTTGAGTGGGGCGAAGGTGTTTTCCAGGATAGATTTGAGATCCGGTTACCACTAGGTGAAAGTCAGGGCTGCAGACATCCAGAAGACGGCATTCAATACGACGTACGGGCAGTACGAGTTTCTGGTGATGCCATTTGGTCTTACAAATGTGCCAGCTGTCTTTATAAATTTGATGAATAAGATATTTCACCAGTATCTGGATAAGTTCGTCGTAGTATTTATCGACGACATCCTGATATACTCGAAGACACCGGAGGAACACGTAGAGCACTTGTGGACAGTTTTGGGGATTCTGAGGCAGGAGAGGTTGTTTGCCAAATTGTCGAAGTGCGAGTTCTTTTTGGACCGAGTGGAGTTTCTCGGTCATATAGTTACTAGAGAGGGGATCTCGGTGGATCCCAGGAAGATTGCTGCCGTTGAGACATGGAAGGCTCCGACGTCAGTTTCAGAGATCAGGAGCTTTCTGGGTTTAGCAGACTATTATAGGAAGTTCGTCCAGGACTTTGCTAGGATAGCTGAACCCATGACAAAGCTGACACGGAAGGACGCAGAGTACATCTGGTCAGAGGATTGCCAGGCAGCATTTGAGGAGCTGAAGAGGAGGCTGACGACCGCTCGAGTTCTGACATTACCTTCAGGATCCGGAGGTTTCACCATATACAGCGATGCTTGGGGAAAGGGGCTAGGATGTGTCCTACAGCGGCATGGAAAAGTGATTGTTTATGTATCTAGGCAATTACGGACTCATGAGCGGAACTATCCTACCTATGACCTAGAGTTAGCTGCGGTGATCTTTGCACTCAAGTTATGGAAACATTACTTATACGAAGAGCGTGTGGAAATCTTTACTGACCACAAAAGCTTAAAGTATGTGTTCACGCAGAAAGAGCTGAACATGAGGCAAAGACGATTGTTAGAGTTGATGAAGGACTTCGACATCGATTTACAGTATCACCCCGGAAAGGCAAATGTGGTGGCGGATGCGCTGAGCAGGCATCCGATGGCATGGTATCTGATGATAGATCGACATTTACGGGAAGATCTGGCGAAGCTCGGTATCGAGATAGTTCGGCCAGGATCAGTGATACAGATGATGGCGTTTGACATTCAGTCAGGTTTGATGGAGCAGATCAGGGAGGCACAGTCTACAGATGAGAGCCTTTGCAGACTTCGAGCCCAGGCTTTAGCTGGATTGCTGGATGACTTCACTGTAGCAGAGGATGGATCCTTGAGGCATGGCAGCCGGTTGTGCGTGCCGAAGGAAGAGCTGATAGAGGTAGTCTTACAGGAGGCACACCGATCGAGATATTCTATTCACCCTGGTGCCAACAAGATGTACCGTGACTTGCAGGAACATCTTTGGTGGCACGGAATGAAGAAAGATGTATCACGTTTCATTTCGAGATGCCTAGTTTGCCAACAGGTCAAGGTGGAGCGCCAGAGGCCAGCTTGTCTATTGCAGCCGTTATCCATTCTCGAGTGGAAGTGGAAACACATTACGATGGACTTCGTCTCAGGGCTTCCTCGTTCCCAAGGAGGGAAGGATGCCATTTGGGTCATCGTGGACAGGCTGACGAAGTATGCGCACTTCATACCTTTCAAGGTGGGGCTTTCCACCGAAAAGTTGGCAGAGCTTTATATGCAGCAGATAGTTCGTTTGTACGGAGTACCAGTGAGCATCGTGTCGGACCGGGACAGCAGATTCACGTTCCACTACTGGAGGAGCTTGCAGGAGGAGTTGGGCAGTCGGCTCAAGTTCAGTACGACGTACCACCCGCAGACAGATGGGCAGTCCGAGAGGACGATACAGACGCTAGAGGACATGCTGAGGACTTGTGTGCTAGATTTTAGCAGATCATGGAAGAGCCATCTGTACTTGGTAGAGTTTTCATACGACAACAGCTACCAAGCCAGCATCGATATATCTCCTTTCGAGGCACTATATGGACGACGATGTCGTACACCGCTCTTTTGGGACGATGTTGGGGATAGAGTTATGCTTGGGCCAGAGATGATCACGGATGCAGCAGAGAAGGTCGGGATGATCAGAGACAGGCTCAGAGTAGCTCAGGACAGGCATAAATATTGGATCGATGCTAGTCGCAGACCGATGGAGTTCGTTGACAGAGATATGGTGCTAGTGAAGATATCACCTACTAGAGGGACAATCCGGTTCGGACGAGGAGGCAAGTTGAGCCCCAGATACATCGGGCTGTTCGAGATACCTGGCAGGATCGGAGAGGTAGCTTACAGGGTTGCACTTCCACCCAACCTAGCAGGAGTTCACGATGTCTTTCACGTATCTCAGCTGAGGAGATATATTTCGGACCCCAGCCATGTGCTAGATCATTCAGAGTTAGAGATCGAACCGAGCCTTGCAGTTACTGAGCAGCCCGTAGAGATATTCGACAGGAGGGAGAAGAGGCTGAGGAACAAAGTCATACCCTTAGTACGAGTAGCTTGGAGCCGTCACTCTCCGGGTGAATCTACTTGGGAGAGGGAGTCGAACATGAGGGAGAGATATCCTTACTTGTTCGACCCAACAGCTGCGAGGGAACAACCCGTTCCCGCTTGATACCTTAGAGGTTAGTTTTAATCGTAGCCTTAGTCATTTGTTGCATTGCCTGTTATGTTAGAATGATTGTAGAGTTTTCTATCCACGTGAATTTCAAGGACGAAATTTTTCAAGGAGAAAAGACTTGTCAGCCCCTATTTTTCAAATTTGGTTTAATTAGTGTTAATTAGATGTTAATGACCTATTTAGCTTTAAAATGATTTATTATAATTATTAGGAATTTTCTAGAATTTTTAAATAATTTTAAATGAGTTTTAATTACTAAAAATACAAGTTTACAATTTTATAAAATGTTTTAATTGAGTTTTGAAATTATTTAGATTGTTTAATTACTATTTGTAATTTCCTAAATGTTCTATGCAAATTTATTTTGCATATAAGCCGAGCGGGAGGGGATTTGCAAATTCAATTTTGCATTAGTTAATGGGAGGACCAAACTATTATTTCCTAAAATCTAGGGACCTAACTGCTAAACCGCCGTCACCCCCGCCCCCCCCCACCCCCCCCCACGTTCGGGCCAACTGCCCCCGACGACCACGACGAGCGGCGACCGCCACGCCGACGCCGACCTAGACCACCTCGACCGCCCTAAATTGCCTATAAATACTCCCCGACCCCGAAACCCTAACCCTAGCTTAATTTCCGACCACCACCAGCCGCCTCCACTCTTTCTTCCCTGACGAGAACCCTAACCCTAACTCCGGCGACCCCTAGCGCCACCCCCACAGCCGTATTCACCACCCACAACCGCCACCACCGAGTTCGTCGAAGCCAGGCGAGTGCAGCGCCACCCGAGCGCCACGACGACGACGCCTCTAGCCGCCGTCAGCACCCTCCACAACCCCTAGCTCGACCGGACACGTAGGTAACAGCTCTAAAAACCGTGTCGTACGTGTCCCAATCTCACCTATGTGACTCGCCAGGACACGAGCAACGCGATGGTAAGTCAGGACACGGCTGACTTGGGTCGTGCGTGTCGTATATGGCCAAGACACGGGGACTCAGCCGTTCTTCGTGTCCCTAACAGTCAGTACACGGAGTTTGGGCTATCGGGTCAAAACCCGCTAAGCTAAAATCTAACCTAAAACTAACTCTAACCTATTCCCTAACACATGACTCGGGCTGACCCCCTGGCCAGCCCGAGCGTGCTCAAACCCGACCCCTCTTGCCTGGCCGAGTTCGAGCCCCCTTTCCCTGTTTTGTTTTCTTTTTGTTTTATTTTATTTTATTATATATGTATATATATATATATTATATATATATATATATATATATATATATATTTGTATATATGTATATATGTATTTATATATATATGTGTATATATGTATTTATGTATATATATATTATTATATATATACTATTTTATATATATATGTATACAGTATTTGTATATATATATATATATATATATATATATATATATATATATATATATATTTTATATTTAGTATTTCTATATATTTTATATTTAGTATTTCTATATATATATATATTTTTTATATATATATGTGTGTGTATTTATGTATATAAATATCCCTTATATATATATATATATATATATATATATATATATATATATTTTTTATATTTATGTATATAAATATCCCTTATATATATATATATATATATATAAATATCTATATATTTATATGCATATATAAATATTGTTGTTGTATATTTATATATGTATTTCAAATTCTACCTTGTACAAAATATTATTATGTAAAACTTCACAAGTTATTTTATTGTATATTTTGTTACTTACAATTTTACCACTTTAAAATATATTATTATTATTTAAATTCTTGTATTTTATTTGTTATGACCAATTGATGTCCAAACCTAGCATGGATTTTTGGCCCTAATTGTGTCTAATACATTCAGAGCCTGTACAAGTCATATTGGACTTGATTCATGGCTCTGGGTCCTGTATCTGGACTTCGGTTCAATTTCGAATACATGGACAAAATAGTAAATAATTAATTAATTATTTTCCAGGAAGTGTTGCTTTCTGTTTTTGAATTTTATATATATTTTAATTGCTGTCAAAATCTGGGAAATTTTTTATTCAAATACTATGTTAATTTAGATAATTTATTATAATTTTTTCAGTATTTAATAAGTAGTTTTGATATTTTATAAAAATAGGAAAACATAACTCATTATCAGTATATATAGGTTTGCTGATTTTTAATAAATATTTATAAAGGTTTAGAAATTCCAGAAAAATTATTATAAATTTCTATAATTAAAAAGGATTATTTTGGTACTTTCTTTTATATAAAATTGAGCTTTTTGTCTATCTAAAAAATTATTGGAACATAGTGTACAGTTTGATATATTTATTGAATAATTACGACTTTTAATATTTTGTGTTGTGTTGAGTTATAGTCGTATTGGGCCTCACCCCACATTAGTGTAAAGGCCCTAGAAAGTTAGTTAGAGTATTGTGTCACCTCACATTGGTCTCCTATGCTAAAGTCACCATTTGGCTAGGTGTCCAGTTAGAAAGTCGTGTTGTACTACTAGTGTTTTAGTGTTTAACTTAGTATAAAAACTAAGTTTATGTATTTATTTCTACAGTGACGAGTCACCAGACATCTATAGCATTTTTATCACTGTATTGCTTTGCTAAAGGCAAGTACTTCTACAAATTTACATACTGTTACTACAATGAACTGTGATTCCAACCATGTTAAATGCTGATCCTTGGAGTAGCAAGTTAAATCTTCATATGTTGTATTATTTTCAGTCCCTACCATGTTTAGAACAGTTTTTTATCTCTCACATGATTAGAATCTGGGTTATGGGGAAACTGATAGTTGAGTACGTGATCATGCCCCCTTTATCGTACCGAGCAAAGTTTTATTCAACATGTTACTGCGCCATAGGCCATTATCCCGCATTTCTGTACGGATGTACACCTATGCTTGTACACTTGTACATATGTATATTTTATTTACATGTGCCACCGTACATTGTATACCTATTGACGATCATGTACCTGCTACAGTTTTAAACATTATATACATCTGTCTCTATGACATATGTGTCATTGCCATGATAGATTATGATGTGCCATGATTCCAGTTTATTACATTCTTGTTTATTTCATGTTTCGTATATTTAGTTTGCTAGAATCAGTACTTGCTCCCGTCTTGACAGGATAACGTTGTAGGTATACTTACTGAGGAGGAGTTGCTCTGTGATTCATATTATGGAGTTACAGCCGAGGACCAGGCTTTATCTTACGAGGATGTACCTGCGGGGAAACTCGTCTAGTTGTCTATTTATATTTTGGACTTTTGAGAGTAGTCATGTATTAGACTATGTATTTTGTGACTGGACCTGTATCCAGCTTTACATTTCGGGCTTGTACTTGGACTTACTATTATACGAGATAACTTTTGTGTTTGGGAATAATTCTGACTCTTTATTACTTATAGAACTGTTAGCACATTTTAGTCTTATCCTATTATCTTTAGAACAGCTTACTACGCTTTATCTCAAGCGTAGGCTGGACATGACTCGACCCGGCCCAACAATTTGGATAGCGGATCGGGACACAAACCGAGAGTACCGAAAGGTCCGTATCGACTTTGCGCACGTACGGGCTTTGACGGAACTCAAATTGGTTGCGTGTGCGCGACGAATTTGACCTGTATCCGTCAAATTTTCTCGTATCGAACTTTTTCAGAAATTCCCAATTACTTTGTGCACACTCATCAAATCGCGACGAAACTTGCGCCATTGGACTCAAAATATTTTTTTGGTCCTGTCAGCCAAGTTTGGTTCGATTCTGAGACCGTTGATCGGGACGCTATTTTGGCGGACCCATAATCCCACTCAACGGGCAATTTTGTGCACGGCCCACCGGAATCCAAAATTTGACATACCGTTGGGTTCGTCTCATCAAAACAAATCTGTAGACATGTAGTTTGACGACTTTAGAGACCGTAAATATTGGCACGCATTTCGGTGCAAAGCGGGTCCAAAGGCGGACATCGTTTTGACCCGAAATTATGATTTTGCCCCTGTTCCAGAATTTAACTTTTGGACAGGCATTTCCTAGGCATATCTTTTATTCCAAACTCGTTTGTGATGTTTGTTGCAGCATCCGAAGTCATCTGCAGGATTTGGCTTTCTTGCTTCGTTTATTTGTCTGTTCGAGCTACTGGATTATTCCCTTTTGCACATAACCTCAGGCAAGATACCTTGCCATTATACTGTTTATATTCAGTTTGCATTTTATTACATATTATTGTTCATTTATTTCCAGTTCTTACCATTCTTGATTTACTATCTGCTCAGTGATATTAGATATACTTTGTTATTATCCTTTGAATGCATGTGGACTTAGAGTTAAGAGACCACCGTTTGTAGTGTATTACATATACCTTGACACAGTTGTACCACGAGGATACGTGAGATGAGTAGCATGTAGAGGTTCTTGCGTGTGGGCTGATCCCCCCTGCGCATGCGTTTGGGCTAACTGCTAATAGAGGCATGTTAGGAGACTTAGCAGTTAGTAGAGGTATATGAGTCATGGATGTGACTCTGTTAGGCATTAGGTGGGAAGAACAGTTCTTTAACGTATGGGCCAAGTATGCACTTCCCTATTGCCGGTTATCTCCGTGGGAGATACGGTCCTGGATCCTGATACCTGATTTACTGCTGGCCTCTGACATTCGATGAATGTTATGCTTTGAGGTCCCTGGTATCCTGATGGGACCATACCTGAGATTACTGCTACTGAGCCAGAGTGCCCATGCATTGAAGGTTTGTTCTTATTGCGTAAACACATTAGAAATGGTCAGGTAACCCTCGTCAAATGTCATATCACCCCGTCCCATTAGTAGCTTGGGACAATGTCTCATCGCGGCATAGTGTGCTTCCCCTTGTCATTGTTTGGTTGTAGGGGTAGTCTTCTGTTTCGATGATGAGGTATTGGATCTTGTTACAAGTGGGACTATTTACTTTACTTGTGATTTATGACATGGTATATATATTCAGTTATGTGGCATGTTCTTTATGTAACTTATTACGTCCCTCTGAGGACCTGGTTATCTCTCCAGGTGTGTGCTTCTGTGATATTGCAGGTGTTCTAGCCGAGGTCGCGATCTTCTCTATTCATTCGGAAATGACGTGTCTTGGGTCTTCCTTTGCTACTCCCGCCAATTTATTTCAGTTTCATGTATATTTTTTCTTACTTGTTGGTAGTGGATTTGTCTCCGCCCAACGTATTATACAAAGACTTATTACAGTTGATTATATGATATCTTTATTCTTCATTTGTGGATGAGATTAGATTACTCTTGGTTTACTGCATTTTACAGCTTATGTATTCGTACGAGGTTTCTATACATTGGAGTATACTTCGTATGTATGCAGCTGGCATGGATACGCACCTAGTCCTAAGTATTTTGGGACTGGGGCGTTACATCTAAAGAGTCGGACAACAAGCCATCAGCGTCTACGATTATCCACTAGGTTCCCGACACCTGTAGAGACGAGGGTCAGTACATTACCACATATGTACTGGTGAGCGACCGTAACCAATCTCACCATAAATCAATAGTAGTAAATTATATGAATGTACACTATTGATTTGTGATCTTTCTATCTTGCCTTAGGGTCCATTAACAATTAATTTTTGATAGGAGACATAAGAAGCACACATTGATATTAGAAACATAAGCAATTCATATTATTCTAACATAAGCAATTCATATTGTTCACCAATTTGGTGAATCTTACCCACGGTCGATAGTCACCCCTGTATATTTATGAATAACACTTACTCTTGCTTGCATAAGACATTATTAGCTGCGACACCTGTCTATATGAAGGTCACTGGCTATACGCCATCTTGGACCGTCTTACTGGTATACGGCACCCCTTGCATTGCGGGTAGCTAGCCCTACTGAAGGTCCTGCATACTGATGCTAGTACGTTGGCATCAATCCTTATTCCTTCTAGGACTAACCGGGTCCGTGGCCGCGGATTACCGTTCGAATAACTACCTTGGGCACAAGTTGTCCATGACCATGCATGTAATGCAACTTAGCTAATAAGAAACATAACATGCATAATAATAGCATCTCCTACACATAAATCGTAGTTCTCATTTCGTCTTGCCAACTTGCCATCTTACCATCTTGTCTTGAGCCGTAGGCTCGCATACTCATTTATCCAACCACGGGACTATTCATTTTGTGTTACCATTCTTTCAAACCGAAGTCCGATATACTTATCTCCCAATACTTGGGTCTTTGTATCACCTGTTAAACAATTCATATCGCAGTATACAAGGCATCATTTTGATTTGCAACATAAACCTAGCCATGTGATAATTTATCTTTCATTATCTTTCTGGGTTCTTACTAGGCATCTTTTATTAAGCACCAAACGCAATAACAAGTCATCCTTTGTTACGTGAGATGATCAAGGATCGTCGAAGGATCAAAGCCACTCACTTGTTGGTGAATTGTCGAAAGAAAGAGGTCTTCCACGCAACGTCAAGCTTGGTTCACTGCGTTAGTACCTGTATTGGCACCAACATCTAGTCAGTATACTTTTTTCTCTTTCTCTCAGTGATTCGATATGAATGCGCAGACAGTGAATGTAAATCCATGAAAACATTCATCAAAATCAATCACAAAAATGCACATAAAATCCAATAGCGAAAGCGACATCGAAACTAGCAGGGCTACGGTCTCGGGACAAGCGACTCTTATATTGAATTCTTCCCCCAAGACGCGTGTCACTACATCTTGGGCATCATTTCAAAAAAGTTCAATCCATAAAGAGTAAAGGATCTTAATTCATTATCCCGCGATCCTGGTAAAATTTTTTCCAATCTCATCTGACTCGGCCATTCAGCTGCTAGCCCGATCCGTGCTCCACAAAGGGATCAGGGCACTACATATTACACTACCAAAAAGTTTTGTCCTCGAAACTTAAACACAAACCCACCTAAGTCGAATAACGAAGGAAACTTTTCCTTCATATCCGCTTCAAGCTCCCAAGTCGACTCCTCTATGGAATGATTCCGCCGAAGCACTCGAACCAAAGGAACAACTCGATTCCATAAAACTTTATCCTTTCTATCCAGAATCTGCATGGGCTCCATAACATAAGACAAGTCAGCTTGTAGTCGCAACCGACCGAAGTCCACCACATGACTTGGATCATGCACATTCTTCCGTAGTTGGGAAATATGGAAGATATCGTGCACTTCAGCCAATGCCGGTGGTAACGCGGTCTGATAGGCAACTGGACCGACTCGCTTCAGGATTTCAAATGGCCAACAAATCTCGAACTTAGCTTTCCCTTCGTATCGAATCGCATA
Organism: Iris pallida; assembly: GCA_029216955.1. Classification (NCBI taxonomy): domain Eukaryota; kingdom Viridiplantae; phylum Streptophyta; class Magnoliopsida; order Asparagales; family Iridaceae; genus Iris; species Iris pallida. Next base: position 3,923,647 of record JANAVB010023800.1, read on the forward strand.
ACTCCGCGCATCGGTGATACTTTCAAAAATATATGGTCGCCCACCATAAATTCCAATAGTCGTCGTTGAGTATCCGTATAACTTTTCTACCGACTTTGTGCCACAAGTAACTTCTCTCAAATCATGCGGACCTTCTTGATGGCCTGCTCTACCATTTCTGGACCAAGTACTTGCCGTTCACCGACTTCATCTCAATAAATCGAAAACTGATATTTTCGCCCGTAGAATGCTTCATACGGTTCCATCTGTATGCTCGACTGATAATTGTTATTGTAGGCAAACTCTGCTAGCGAAAAGTGAGTGTCCCAACTAGTTTTCAAATCTATTGCACACATTCGTAGCATCTCCTCAAGGATCTGATTCACCCTCTTGGTCTGGCCATCAGCTTGTGGATGGTATGCAGAACTGAATTTCAATTGTGTTCCTATAGCCGAGTGTAAGCTGCACCAAAACTGCAATATGAATCTTTCATCCCGATCTGACACTATTGATGCTGGCACCCCATGTAATCGGACGATTTCATCCATGTAGAAGCATAAAAATAGCGCAGCAGTTTCAGAAGCGCAGAAGCCGTCAGATACGCCGGACACATATAAATTTTTGCGCACTTCAAAACTCGTGCTATAAAAAGATAGTACATAAAGGAAAGTTCTTTATTAAAATCATGTTTACAAAAGATCTATTACATACTCTTCATGGTTACATATAAAGACTAAAGCACATACTACAAAATGTACGGTCTCCAGAAACGCACAGTCTTCAGCAGCGCGTAGACCCCAAAAGTGCACCAGTATCAGAGTGAATCACTTCCTCATCAGAGCGAGCCATTTCCTAGTCAGACGTGGAGGAACTCCAATATGGCTAATGAAGCAGTTATTGGCCGGAGCAAGAACGCAGCTCATGCACAAAACTCGCAGCACTACCTGCGGCTCCTCCAGCATAACAGAGCGCGCAGCTCCTCCCACTCTAATATACCTAATAAAGCCATTATTGAGTAAGACAGAGCACAACTTTTGGCTCTTCGGGTTGGCAATCAATCCAAACCCGGTAACTTGGACCTCGAAGACCACCAAGATGTTGTTCAGGTTCGAACCCCTTATGCCAAACGCTCAAGTACATCTCAAAACTGCATAATTGTTCTTCTGTAAAGCCACTGCTTCTTTGAACAAAGAGATCTACAACCAATTGTCGACTTATGTAAGGCCCATGGCCGTCCAAAGCTAAGTCAGGGTCGAGCATAGCAGGGGAATGAATAAAAACTATGAGCAAGGTGTCACCCAAATATTGGCCCATTGGTCATGGTCAAACCTGATTTTAATAATTGATCAAACTTTATCTCGATATACGGAGCTACTCAGATGTTTACTCAAGACGTTTTGGACACTTGGACACTGATCAAGATCGGATATCTACTCAGTTCAAGATCGATGCTATATTTGCCACTCGAGTCTGTATTTCTTTATGCAATATAATTTTTACATTTATTGAGTCAAGGAATACATTGAACACCGAGTCGTACTGGCAAATAGGCTATCCAAAATCATTTTTAAAAATGACCTATGTTTTTGAAAAACATCCCTTATTTATAAAATCCTAAAAATCACTTTTGAAAAACCCTGACCAACCCTGACAGAACTCGGCCCGAGTTCGGCTAGAGTTCGGTTAATGACCGTTTGATTTTGAACGTTTGAAAAACTTGGTCTTCCTTAAGTTGTGGATTTTTAGATAGAGTTTTGTCCGAATTCTGCCTGAATTCTGCCAGAGTTCTTCCTTTGGAAAAATTATAAATAGAGAAGAATTCTGATCATTTCAAATCACTCATTCACTTTCATCTCTTCTTTTTTAAGCTTACAATTCTTTCCAAAGAGTTCTAAAAAGCTTTCATTTTCAAATCCCAAGTCAATTACAATTCTCTAGTCAATTTGTCGGTACGGTGCATTTTGGAAGATTTCAGAGAAATTGTAATCAGAGGCTTGATTGAAGAAAGACTCTTCAAAATAGAAGTTGGTCGAGTTCTTCGTATCAAAGCTCGCGTCTGTAGAAGTTGTAAGGACTTCGTATGAAAACTTGCAGGATTTTCCACTAGTGGATTCAACTGGAAGCTAGAGTTCTTCCGACTGGACTAGTCCTCACAAGAGGGAAACCAGTATATATCGTTGTGTTTGCGTTTGACTTCTGATCTTATTTCTTTTACAGTTATTGTTTTATGATTATTGATTTAATTATGTGATCTTACTGCTAACAAGTTTTTAATTAGCAATATTCCGCTGCCTACTCTATTCACCCCCCCCTCTAGAGTATTCTGCTTTATGACTTCGTTCCTACAATTGGTATTAGAGCGGTTATATTTAATTATTCTTAATTGCTATATAAATCATAGTATAACACATGAAAATTGTGAAATTCACAAGTGAAGGCCAAGCCACAAACAGACCTCCACTGTTTGACGGTACAAACTACACTTATTGGAAAATACGGATGAGGTTCTTCTTAAAATCTCTTAATTTTGACTTATGGTCAATAGTTATTGATGGCTACAAAAAGCCTCCTCGTATTACTGTTGAGGAAGTTTTAGTTGATAAACCCCATGATAAATATTCTGAGGATGACAAAAAAAAGGTCAGTCTTGACGCACGTGCTATTAATACTTTATTTTGTGCTTTAGACAGAACTGAGTTTAACAGGGTGTCGACTTGCACAACATTGAATGAAGTATGGAAACTTCTAGAGGTAACCTACGAAGGAACAACGCAAGTCAAGGAGTCAAAGATCAGCAAACTTACTCAGAAGTACGAGGCGTTCAAGATGAAGCCAAATGAATCAGTCACTCAGATGTTTACGAGATTCCTAGATTTTGTAAGTCCTTTGTCTTCATTAGGCAAGGAATACAACGACCATGAGAAGATTCGTAAACTTCTACGAGCTCTCACGAAGAACTAGATTCGAAAGGCTACAGCAATCATTGAAGGAAATGACCTCTCAATAATGTCTCTGGAAACACTCATGGGTAAGCTACTCACTCATGAGTTGGAACGTCAAGACTTTGAAGATGCTATACCAAAGGAGAAGTAAGAGAAGTCGATCGCTTTTAAGGCTCAACATAGAAGAATTGTCGAAGATTATTCTGACGACAGCGACTCTGACTTTGAAGATCAAGCTCTTCTGGTAAGCAAATTCAAGAAGTTAATGAGATTCAACAGAAGAACAAAAGACAGCAACAGCAACAACAACGAGGAAGATCCTATTTGCTACGGATGTAAGAAGAAAGGACATATGAAGAAAGATTGTCCAACAGCATCATCATCAACAAGAAAAAGCTGCAAATATGACAAAGGCTAACTGAAGAGATTTACATCAAGGAAGTATGCCAATACAAGCATACGGCATGAAAGCGAAGCCAGCGACTCAGAAGACAAACAATCGGTTGACGCTTAAAATGTATGCTTGATGGCTTGCGATCAGGAGACTAATAGGCATGCATTTTTCTATACTAGAAAACCAAAACCTACCAATCATGCACCTCACACAACTTTTAACACTCAACATGTAAAATGTCATTATTGTGGCCTCATTGGTCATATATCCTCTGCATGTAGAATCAAAAAGTTAGTAGATTTAAATGTTTATGCATGGATACAAAAGACTAACATGTCAGGACCCTACAAGAAATGGGTACCAAGAGTTTCATCTCCAAACTGTTTTATAGGTGGGACGCCCTTTACATGCTAGAAGCAAATGGATTCTCGACAGCGGTTGCTCATGGCACATGACTGGTGATGCATCATTATTCGCAACACTGTCGAAGAAGAATAAAGAAGGATACATCTTCTTCGGCAATAATTTGAGAGGGTACATAATCGGTATCGATGACATTGGTAAGGCTCCCTACCCTGTGATTAAAGATGTTTTTCTTGTTACCGAGTTAAAACATAATTTGCTCAGCATAAGCCATTTAGCTGATCACGGTTATGGCATTAACTTCGTCAAAGACAAATGTACTATAGTTGATAGCTCAACTGGCAGTACTATCTTTAAAGGTATCAGGGAAGACAACATATATTTTTTCTATCTGTTAGAAGATGCTAACAAAGCAGGTAGATGCTTGATGGCCAAGAGCATTGAGAGTCAACTATGGTATATGAGACTCGGTCATGGAAACATGGACACAATTTTAAAACTATCCACAAAGAAGTTGGTATGCGGCTTACCGGACATATCTTTCAAGAAGGATATGGTATGTAGCGAATATGAAAAGAACAAAGCTACCCGATCCGTCTTTAAGTCCAAGAACGTTGTAAGTACCACTAGACCTCTACAATTATTGCAGATAGATTTATTTGGACCTAGCAGAATTGCTAGTCTAGGTGGTAAGTTATATATATGCATTTGTTATTGTAGATATTTTTCTAGATACACGTGGGTATATTTTCTTGTACGCAAGAACAATGCTTTGTCAGAATTTGTCACATTTTACAAGAAAGTACAGAATGAAAAAGGTTTCATGATTACTCGCATTCGTAGTGGTCATGGCGGCAAATTTGAGAATACAGAGTTCAAACAATTCTGTGACACACATGGTTATCTGTATGAGTTTTTCTGCCCTAGGACTCCATAATAAAATAGAGTTGTGGAACGTAAGAATAGGACTCTAACTGAAATGGCTAGAGTAATGTTGAACTAGTTTAGTCTACCTAGATACTTTTGGGTTGAAGCTGTCAATACAGCGTGCTATATTCTCAATAGGGTTCTGATTCGACCTATATCGAAGAAGACTCCCTATGAGTTATGGTTTCATAGAATACCCAATGTTTCATATTTCAAGATATTTAGTTGTAAATGTTTTATTCTTAATACTAAAGACGACCTGAGTAAATTTGATGAAAAGGTCGATGAAGGTATCTTTTTAGGTTATGCGGCAAAGAAAAAAGGGGACAGAGTCTTCAATAAGAGAACCATGATCATCGAAGAATCAATTAATGTCAAGTTTGATGAACTAAATTAACATTTAGTCGATGACGATAATGAAGACGTAAGTACACCAAGTACAGCTACTACAAAACCTTCACACAAAGATGCTGAACCTTCACACCAAGCACCAGCTGAGTCTTCAAGCAAATCACATACAGAACCAGAAGCTAAAACCAGCAATCCTGGGGATATGCCAAAAGAGATGAGATTCTTGGCAGATCATCCAAAGGACTTAGTAATTGGTGAGATTACCAAGGGTGTAAGTACTCGTTCCTCTAATAAAGATATAGCTTCCTGTGTTGCTTTTATCTCACAGCTTGAACACAAAAACATTGAAGAAGCATGTAGTAATAATTTTTTGTTAGATGCTATGCAAGAGGAATTAAACCAATTCGAACGAAATCAAGTTTGGGAACTTGTTCCCAAGCCCATTGATCATCCGGTCATTGGCACCCGTTGGATATTCCGAAACAAACTAAACGAGAATGGTTTAGTGACTCATAATAAGGCTCGACTCGTAGCTCAAGAATACAATCAAGAAGAAGGTATCGACTACGATGAGACTTATGCCCCAGTTGCGAGATTAAAATATATTCGCATGTTATGTGCATTTGCATGCTTTCATAATTTCAAATTATTTTAAATGGATGTTAAAAGCACATTTTTAAATGGTTTTATAAAAGAAGTTTATATAGCTCAACCTCCAGGTTTTACTGATTTTAAAAATTCTGTTTATGTTTTCAAGTTGAAAAAAGCCTTATACGATTTGAAACAAGCCCCTCGTGCTTGGTACGATCGTCTAAGCTTTTTTCTACTTGACAACGGTTTTTCAAAGAAAAAGGTTGACACTATACTGTTTATAAAATCTTTGAATAGCAATCTTATTTTGATTCAAATCTATGTGGATAAAATTATTTTTGGATCCAATGATGAATCTCTTTGTCAAAAATTTTCAAAGTGTATACAGAATGAGTTTGAGATGAGCATGATGGGAGAGCTAAAATTCTTTCTCGGACTGTAAATTAAACAAACCAACAATTGGACGTTCATAAATTAAGCAAAGTACACAAAATATTTATTAAAGAAGTTCGACCTGGAAGCAGTCAAACCACTTAGCACTCCAATGGCGACTTCAACCAAGCTTGATATTGATGAACAAGGCAAACCCGTCGACATACGTAAGTATCGAGGTATGATCGGTAGCTTACTGTACTTAACTACTAGTCGACCTGGTATTAGGTTTAGTATTTGCTTGTGTGCACGTTTTCAAGCCAATCCTAAGGAATCACATATGTGCGTAGTTAAGCGTATCTTTCGATACCTTAGAGGCACTTCTTCTGTCGGCTTATGGTATCCTAAAATCATGTCGTTTGACCTAACTGGTTATTCTGATGTTGATTTTGCTGGATGCAAAGTAGATAGAAAAAGTACCAGCGGCACATGTCATTTCCAAGGAAAAGCCCTAGTCTTTTGGTTTAGCAAGAAGTAAAATTCTGTCGCATTATCAACAATTAAGGCTGAGTATATTACCGCAGGACGTTGTTGTGCACAAATTTTATGGATGAAGCAAACTTTAGAAGACTTTGGATTATATTTCATACACATACCCATTTTCTGTGATAATACTAATTCTATTAATTTGACTAAGAATCCAGCATGTCATTCTCGTACTAAGCATATCGAGATTCGACATCATTTTCTTAGAGATCATCAACAAAATGGAGATATAGACCTTGTATACATAGACGCACAGAATCAATTGGCTGACATTTTCACAAAACCTCTAGCGGAAGATCGTTTCAATTATTTACGTCGAGAAATAGGAATTTTAGATGTCAATAATATTAATTAATTTTATTTTATTAATTAATTTTTTTAATACTCAATAACCGTTTTCGAGACAAGCCTACAAAGAGTCTGTCCGTCACCACGACTACGGTCGAAGCGAAGCGGTACTTAATTGTTCCCCGGTGAACTCCCGTTAGCTGGGACAGTACTCCAACAGCTAATCTGAAACAGATGCTGAGTAATAAAAGTTAATTTATAAAATAATATTAATTATATTATTTGAAGTTTAAAATTACTAAACTTTGAATTAAATATTTGAAACGAGTTGATGAAAAGGATGTGGCCCACAAGTTTTTCTTTCTAAAACTCAGGAGAACCTTAGGCAAATTCGACCCAAGTTCGGTCCGAATTCGGCCAGAGTTCTGTTGGTTTTAGTCAGAACCCGAGGCCCCCTCCTCTTCATCTTTTCCAAACATCATCAAAACAGAAGCAACAGCAGCAACAGCCGCCCGAAGTCCCCCAAAACCCAAGTTCTTCTCTACTTTGTTGTCTCCAATCTACGTGGAGAAATCAATCCAAACTTTGGATTCGTGCGGAGAATTCATCCCTCTACAACATACTTGAATTTCAGAAGGTATAAACTCCTTCTTCTCTCCACTTTCAATTTCGTAGGGTTATCTAGTTTTGGGAAAGAATGCCTAAGGGATTCAATCCTTCCAAAAGGAAGAAGACTAATGCCAGTGAAGAGGCATCATCTTCAGATCCGAATACGAATTTCCTCTTTTCCCCGGTCCAATCGGGTGACGGCGTGTTGGATGAGTTTTACTTCAAAACTCATGACCAAGCTTTGCTATTGTATGCCGACTTTGCCATGCGTACAATATGTACAGGCGCTCCGATTAAATGGATTGTATTTCTATATCATCGTCCTTTGTTTGAGGTATTAGGGTTACACCGTCTCTCTATCCAACAATTTCCTATAGCTACTAATGCCCTTCAACTATTTTACTGTAACTTCGTGTTAGACACTTTTACCGCAAGAACTCGTATTGGCGGGATCGATATCGAGTTCCATGATGTGTTGCTAGTGAAAATCCTTGGTATTCCAAACGAAGGTGCCCCGCTCGATGACATCACCAACTTCGACTTTCCCGAGGGCACGACTCTTGTTAGTTTCAAGAATGAGCTTTGTGCGCCAGCAAGTGCTCATCCAGGAAAGTTCAAGGCCAATAACTTGAACTTATTTAACTACGAGTTATATCGCATCATCTATTCCACTATTCTTTCAAAATCCACTTCAAAAGATGATGTCACTGCACTTGAGCTATCTGCCCTCTATCACATTCTTAAGAGGATTCCTTTTTCTGTCCCTAAGACTATCATCCAGATGATGGGAAGATGTCGCGGAAGAGACCGCAATATCTCTTATGTGATGCTTATCCCTCAAATCTTTCAACATTTTGATATCGATTTATCCACTTGCGCTCTGGACCCTGAGCCCAAGTATCTTCAACTTTCTCGTCGTAGCACTGCCGCTGCTCTTGCACCTCCTGCTCTTGCTCCTGCTTCTACTGCACCTGTTCCTCCTCAGACCTACCCTATGACTTTTGAGGGTATCCATCAACACCTTTCGGATATGCAGACTTTCTTTGTTGACACTTCCAGGGAACATGAGTTCCGTGACGTGACTCGGTTCCAGGCTATTGCCAACTCGTTTGCCGATCTCCGATTTGCTCAGACGGGTCATTCTGCCAGTTCTCTTCCTAAAGACCCTGTTGTATCTGGTTACCGCATTGAGGATGAGGTAGTCCATTCTCTGTTCCAGCCAGGAAACGCTTATGATTAGTACCGTGGTTCGGGTGCTACTCCACACACCTATGGAGCTGGCACATCTGGAGCTGGTACTTCTTGACATGGTGGTCGTGCTAGGACTACTACTACTGATGATGATGAGGAGGAGGAGGATGAGATGTGATTTAGACATTTTTGTCTAGTTTGTCGTACTATTGTGACTGTTTATTGTCTTTGTTTACTTGGAAATGCTCCGACATTCCAAGATAGTATTCGTACTTTTATTTGTGCTAGTTTTAGAACTTTTTGTGACATTTCCTGTGATGTTTGTCTGTTAAACATCGTTTTCCATTCTCTACTTTAGAGATTTATATCAGTTTAGTACTATTTAGCATATCTCGTTATAGCACTCTTTATCATGCTTCGATTTTTTTAATATACATGCCTGTGAACACTATAAATATTTCTTATATTTTTTTTCTTCACTGATTATTGCTTATGCATATATTGCAGGGGAGCTTTCTTTTTTGCAATTATTTTGCTAAGTGACAACGAAGGAAAAATAAAATCTAACATCTTAATCTTTTCTTTGTAAGATTACAGGAACAATTTTTTTTACTGAAATTCGTTTTTGTCTTATCAAAGATACCAAAGATATTATATCAGTCAAGGTTTGTCAATTATCAAAATGGGAAAGATTGTTGGCCCATTGGTCATGGTCAAACCTAATTTTAATAATTAATCAAACTCTGTCTCGATATACGGAGCTACTCAGATGTTTACTCAAGACATTTTGGACACTTGGACACTAATCAAGATCGGATATCTACTCAGTTCAAGATCGAAACTATGTTTGCCACTCGAGTATGTATTTCTTTATGCAGTATAATTTTTACTTTTATTGAGTCTAGGAATACATTATACACCGAGTCGTACTGGCAAATAGGCTATCCAAAATCTTTTTTAAAAATGACCTATGTTTTCGAAAAACATTCCTTATTTACAAAAGCTTCTGAAGGATTTTAAAAAGCCCAAAAATCACTTTTGAAAAACCCTGACCAACCCTGACAGAACTCGGCCCAAGTTCGGCCAGAGTTTGGTTAGTGACCGTTTGATTTTCGAACATTTGAAAAACTTGGTCTCCATTCAGTTGTGGATTCTTACATAGAGTTCTCTCCGAATTCTGCCCGAATTCTGCCAGAGTTCTTCCTTTGGAAAAACTATAAATAGAGAAGAATTTTGATCATTTCAAATCACTCATTCACTTTCATCTCTTCTCTCTAAGCTTGCGTTTCTTTCCAAAGAGTTCCAAAAAGCTTTCATTTTTAAATCACAAGCCAGTTATAATTCTCTAGTCAATTTGCCGGTACGGTGTGGTCTAGAAGATTTCAAAGAAATTGTAATCAAAGGCTTGATTGATGAAAGACTCTTCAAAATTGAAGTTGGTCGAGTTCTTCGTATCAAAGCTCACGTCGGTAGAAGTTGCAAGGACTTCGTATAAAAACTTGCAGGATTTTCCAATAGTGGATTCAACTAGAAGCTAGAGTTCTTCCGACTGGACTAGTCCTCACAAGTGGAAAACCAGTATACATCACTATGTTTGCGTTTGCCTTCTGATCTCATTTCTCTTACAGTTATTGTTTTGTAATTATTGATTTAATTTTGTGATCTTACTGCTAACAAGTTTTTAATTAGCAATATTTTCCTGCCTACTTTATTCACCCCCTCTCTAGAGTATTCTGCTTTAGGACTTCGTTCCTACACCAAAAACTCCTCTTTATATAGGCTGTGTAGTCCAACCCATATGACACGTGGCAGTCAGTAAAAGTACTCCGGAGTAATGGGATGAACCTAGGACTCAGCACAATGAATCTCATTTAACAGATTCATTTGACTAAGCCTTGTTGCCGCTTCTCAAGCCCCCAAACATCGGTAGTTAAAGAGGATGTTGACTCAGCCAGTCAAGGGCGGTCATTTAATGTTCTTAGTAGAAAATGACTTCAACAGAATTCGCTCCTTCGGTTCAACCCAAAAGTGCAGCCCCTTTGGTTCAACCCAGAAGCGCAGCTCCTTCAAATCCAATCCAGAAGTGTAGCTCATTCAATGGCTCATTCATTTGACACTTTGTTGCCTCAACACAGTCAACTCGTCGTCCTAAAGTGCAGTGACTTCGTTGCCTCGACACAGTCTCCTCGTCACCTTAAAGTGCAGTAACTTCGTTGCCTCGACATAGTCTCTTTGTCGCCCAAAAGCACAGTGACTTCATTCCCTCAGCACAGTCTTCTCGTCGCCTAAAAGTGCAGTGACTTTGTTACCTCAGCAAAGTCTCCACGTCATCCTAAAGCGCAATGACTTTGTTACCTCAGCACAGTCTTCTCGTCGCCCTAAAGTGCAGTGACTTTGTTGCCTCGGCACAGTCTCCTCGTCGCCCAAAAAGCACAATGACATTTAAACCTTACCAGAAGCACAACTCGTATAGACGCACAGTTCTATGAGGTAGCATTGTTCCACATAGCCACTCTGGCATCTATATTTTTTCAGATATGATCCAATCGATTTGTTTAAACCGTCGCTCCTAAGATAGAATAGAGTTTGGCTATGTTGATAGGAGCAATATCCGATCGGTTTGTTTAAACCATCGCTCCTAAGATAGGAACAAAGTTTGGTTCTGTTGATAAGGACAATATCCAATCGGTTTGTTTAAACCATTGCCTCTAAGATAGGGACAAAATCTGACTCCATGGATAGGAACAAAACCTACTCGGCTTTATCCGATCAAGATTATCGAGCCATAAGCACACGCCATGTGTCATTTATTCGGTTATGTTGATAACCACCCGAGATCTTGATAGAAGATAATCTCATCATCCGCCGTGTGTCAGCTTAGCAGCAGCCTTCACCGTGCAGTTACAACATATTCTCTCATATCTCCATGCGCAGCGCTCCTACGCACCCAGAAAAAATTCTATGCACATCGTATATGTGCTGACCTATAAATAGAAAGATTTGTCTTTTATTAGAAAGGTCGACATCTTCCTGATTAGCAACCCCGAGTACCACTCTCGAGCCTCAGAAACTCAAAACAAGTTCAAGTCGTTGTCAGATCGTCAACAGAGTAAAGGAGCTACTGCAGTGCTCGATCTCCACCATCGCACTTCCCTAGAAATTAATGTACTTAATCCTCCTATTTAGGAGTCTTTTTTGTACTTTTTATACGTTTGAATACAAAAAGTTCGTTTAACTTTTTTCATGGCAAACAATCAAAGTATAGCTGGGCTAACCGATCGACGGTCCAAGAAATTTTGATTGTGATAAAATGTTCCGACTTGGTTAATCGATCAACAATGACCCAAATCGCATCATTCCCTCGCTGCGTCTTCGGTAAGCCAACTATAAAATCTATTATTATATGATCCCATTTCCATTCTGGGATGACGAGGTTCTGCATCTTTCCGCCGGGCCTATGGTCTTCCGCCTTGACTCGCTTACAAGCCATATATTACGAGACAAAGAGGGTCACATCTTATTTCATTCTGTGCCACCAAAAGGTCGTACGCAGATCTTTATACATTTTTGTACTTTTCGGGTGCAACGAATACTTGGCGTAATAAGCCCCTGTCAAGATTTCTTTCTAGAGTTCTTCATCCTTCGGGATACATATCCTCCCTTTTAGTCGCAACGAACCATCCTCGTGCCAGGTGAAGTCACCTGCTTCACCCTTTTCCATCATTTCGCCAATTTTTATCAAGAACTCATATGTCCTCTGTACAGTCTTAATCCTTTCTAACAAACTCGGCTCAAGTTGAATTTGAGCCAATTGTGTATTTCAACCACAAATTTGAAGCTCAATTTCTATGCTCTCTAACTCTTCCAATATCCGTTTGTCAATACTGATTGATCCCATGAAGTTCTGACTTAACACATCCGCCACCACATTGTATTTTCTTTGGGTGTACGAGATCGTCAAGTTGTAATCTTTTATGAGTTCCAACCAACGTCTTTGCCTTAAATTCAAATCCTTTGAGTGAATATGTACTTCAGGCTCTTATGAGCGGTGAAGATCTCGCAAGCCACTCCGTACAAATAATGTCGCCATAATTTCAATGCAAACACTATCGCTGCTAACTCTAAATCGTGCGTTGGGTAATTTTTCTCATACGACTTAAGCTGTCTCGAGGCATACAATATCATTTTGCCCCTCTAAGTCAATACACATCCCAAACCCAATTCGGACGCATCACTGTATATTTGAAATCCCTCGACGCCATCTAGAAGTGCAAGGATTGGGGCTGAGACGAGGCGTTGCTTCAAATTTTGAAAGCTAGCCTCGCACTCATCAGTCCAATCAAATGCTACTTCTTTTTGGGTTAGCCGAGTCAAGGGTGCTGCCACTTTCAAAAAATCCTTGACAAAATTGCGATAATAGTATGCCAGGCCGAGGAAACTTCGGATCTCGCTCGCCGACATAGGTTGCTTCCAATCGACTACGACTTCAATTTTCTTTGAGCCAACGGACACACCTTCTACCGAGATAACATGCCCTAGAAATGACATGCTATTTATCCAAAATTCACGTTTACTCAACTTGGCATAGAGCTAATTTTCCCGTAGGGTCTGCAGTATCATTCTTAAATGTGTCGCATGGTCTTCTCTGTTTTTCGAGTAGATTAAGATACCATCGATGAATACGACCACAAATCTATCCAAGAAGGGCCGAAAGACACTGTTCATCATATCTATGAAGGCGACAAGGGCATTGGTCAGTCCGAAGGGCATGACCAAAAATTTATAGCATTCATATCTAGTTCGAAATGCAGACTTTGGGACATCATCTGGTTTGATCTTCAACTGATGATAGCCTGAGCGAAGGTCAATCTTTGAAAATATAGATGCCCCTTGTAGTGGGTCGAAGAGGTCATCTATCCGAGGCAACGGGTACTTATTCCAGATTGTAATTTTATTCAGCTCGCGATAGTCGATGCACAGCCGCATCGATCCATCTTTCTTCTTTACGAATAGCACCGAAGCACTCCACGAAGACACACTGGGTCTGATGTATCCCCTGTCCAATAATTTTTGTAGTTGCACTTTGAGTTCCTTTAATTCTGCAGGTGCCATCCTATATGGGGCCCTTGAGCTTGTACGAGTATCTAGAAATGTATCGATAGTGAACTCGATCTCTCGGTCCGGAGGCATTCTGGGTATTTCATCGAGAAACACATCAGGAAATTCTGCCATGACTTCAGTGTTAGCTGAGTCTACACCATTCTTGCGTATGTCTCGAACAGAAGCAAGTTACCCTTCGCAGCCAGAATGTAACATTTGTCGGGCCGTAGTAGCCGAAATCACCATCGATGCCTTCGCCGACGAACCGGCCGAGTAAGATAATTATGTTTCTCCAGGTAGACGAAACACAACTGACTTCTCCGCACAGTAGATTATCGCACAACATGCACTTAACCAGTCCATTCCCAAAATGATATCATATTCCTTGATATCAAGCACGATTACATCCAATGATAGCTTCTTGTCTCTGATATATATGTAACCATCCCTACATATCATGAGTTGGCATCTCCACTCCTTATAGAGTACTAACACTAAGATATACATTTAGCATTGACACTTTTATTCCATGTTCTTTAGCATAATCTTCAGCTATGAAACTATGCGTGGCACCAGAATCAAATAAAGTACGTACAGGAATGCCATTAAATAATAATATACCTGTCACGACAGTATCTAATGCAAGAGCCTCCTCTTGAGTCAATGTAAAGACTCGGCCCTGAGCACCGGGCCTCTGATTCTGTGCTAGCTGATGGGGTCGTGGTGCTTGTCAACGATTATGTTAGTATGGCTGTTGATGCTACTGCCTCGGAGGGTTCTGATGGGTTCTCCCTCTTTGACAGTTTTGAGACCTATGGCAAAATTGACCACACTTGTAGCATCCTCCCTCTAAGATATGGCAGTCATTAGCAACGTGCCCTCTGTTGTGGCACTTAAAGCAGAATGGTCCCTCCTGATTAGGTCGCTGATAGCCACCGTGATTCTGGTCCTTCGGTGCCTGATATCCACCACCATTGTTCGGTCTCTTGTTATGCATATTCTGTACCGATGCTTGAACCGGCACTATCGCAAAAAAGTGTGGGTACAACTCTTTTATGTGTTCGTAAGACTCCTGGAAAGTCTTATACTTTTGGACCACAACTTGAGCTTTCAAAGCAGGCCTCAGACATTGCTCAAACCGACGAGCCTTGGACGCTTAATCGGTAAACTTTGTAATAGCATATTTAGACAGTCTTGAAAACTCTGCCTCATACTGTTTTACAGTCAAGTATCCGTATTCAAGCTTTTGGAACTCTAACTCTTTTGCTCAATGCTCAGTCGAGAAGAAATACTGAGCGGGAAAGGCCTCCCAGAACATTTGCCAAGTAATTTTTGTCGTTCTATTCACCCCCACAAGGATCCTTTTTTGACCTTACCACCAGTAGTGTGCGTTGGAAACCAGCAATAGTTTTACATACGATACCCTCTTCGATCCAGTAATTGTAACACCCAGTTTTCCAAAAGAGGGTAATTTTGAAATTTTGTAATTTTAGTCTTTTAATAATGATATTTAAATCATGATATAATTTTTTGGTGGTTTTTAATCATTTAAAACTATTTTAAATCATGACTTATGATTTTAGTGTTTTGATAGTGTAACCTTGGAGACTGGTTGACCTAGAGCCAAGCCTTGTGATTAGGGTATTTTTTGTCATTTTTTGGGGTTATTTGAATTTATTAGAATTTATTTGAATTTATGGGAATTTTTGGGATTTATTTTGGAATTGTTTGAATGAAGGTTGACTAGGTTGACTTTGACTAGCAATGACCTTGGTAGACTAACCTAGGAGCTAACCCTAGTTGAGTTCGGACTTGGTTAGGTCATGCAACCCTAGTTAGACTAGGGAAAGCCTATGGTTTAGTCATTTGACTCAAGTTAGAATAGTTATGACACAAGCCATGACTTATGTTTGAACCATTAATCAATAACTTAGCCATAGAAGCCCAAAGCCCATTAGCTAATGCCAAACCCTAACCCTAACATTACTTGGCTAGCCACCACACCCACATTGGGAATCCCCTATAAATATTCTCCTAGAAATTAGGGCTAGCCTCCTTAGAATTTCTCAAGTTTTGGAAGAGGTGAGCCTCCATCTTCATAAATCCATAGAAATTCCATTTCATCTCCTTTCTCCCTCAAATCAATTGCTTTAGATCCTAATTTTAGTTTTCTTGCTGTTTGTGGTGTTCAACCTCAGCTTTGGGGAAATTTGGAGAAGTTTACTAGCAAGGAGAAACCCCTCTATTGGAAGTTTTCCTGCATTTTGTCACATATAGGTAAATTTCATTCTACACCATAGAATTCTGATTTATTACATAACTAGGAAGCCCTAGGCCTAACCTAACTGTAGGAATAGTTAACCTCAAATTTCGAGTCCTTTTCGTGTCCTATTTGGACACGTATCAGTATCATGGTGCAAGTGTTTGATGAAATACTCCAATGGGCATTTCGAGTAATTTTTAGGAAACTAATCAAATAGAAAAATAGGGTTTGATGTCGCTTACGTGTTTCTTGTGTCCTGAGGTGACTCTTGTGTCATTTCGTGTCTGAATGGACACGTGAACACGCTGTTTCCAGGCGCACAGCACGCGAGTAGCAGTCCCCTGCTACTCGGGGGCCACAACTCGCTGGACACACCACGAGGACACGGGAAAATTAACACGTGGGTCGGGGCTGACACTGACACGAGGCTCCCCAAGTCTCAGAGCCTCTCGTGTCGTGTCGGACACGCACGAATACGTGCACAGGGATTATACTGTGTTGGCGGCTGTCGATTTCGTGCACTGATACGCATGTCGTATCGCACGCACACGTATCGTGGACACGTATCAGTGTGTCCTAGGCCTAGCCCTACGACACTTGGACACGACCACGAGGTCTGTGTCGTGTCATGTCGTATGTGCGAGCACGGTGAACACGTGCACGAGATTTGGTTCACTACACTGTGTCCTGGTTTTCGTTTTGGGTTTTTGATCTATTTGGACACGTTGTGTCCACTTGGGTGGACACAAATACATCGTATGACACGTACATAATATGTACTTGCATTACCAACCTTTTATTTGATGTTTTAGTTTAATTTCAATGCTCATTTCTCGATTTCCCAATTTTTATTGATACTTTAAATATCAGTCCTGTTTCTTCATGTTTTTCCAGATTTTCTACTTAAACTTTGACATCATATTTAATCTATTTTTCACTGTTAATTGCATGATTTAAAACCCCAATGTGGTACCCCTATATGATTTCTATTTGTGTGTCAAATTTGGGGTTGATTGGATATGTTTTGACTCAAAAATCTGAGAATGCAAAGTCTAGTCATAAACTGAGTTTTGTAGACTGATTTTGGTGTTCTTAATGAGCTGAGTTAATTATTTTAATATGGAAATCTGAGTATTGTTTGATATGTAAACTGTGAAATGAGTTTCAATGTATAAACTGAGTTTTATAGACTGAATTGATGGTTCTTCAATGTTTTATCTGAGATTGAGTGAATGTGTTGAATAGCCACTGTTGCCTATAACTGAGAATAAGTTTCTTTCTATTTTGAAACTAAATGAATATTGTTCAAGATTCACTATTTTCCTATGTTCACTGTTAATGCAATGTTGGTTTCCTGTTTTCAGGATTTTCTCATATTCACTAATTTTATTGCTGTCACACTGTTTAGGTTTCCATATTTTATATTGTTGTAGCTCACTGTTTTCAGTGCCTCACTCTCACTAATATACACACTATTCACACACCTATGTATTCTCTCATGACACTCATCACACACATACACCCTCATGTTTTCACACACACACATACACATGTCATTTCCTCTTCACACACTCTTGCATTCATGTCTCACTCTTCACACACTCTTGTATCACTCATCTCTCACACTCTTCACACACTCTCTTGACACCTCACTTCACTCATGACACACACACGCTTGAACATCATGTGTCCCCCTCTCCCTTTACATATGTATATATATATATATATATATATATATATATATATATATGTATTGAGATATATATATAGGTATCATATATATATATATATGAGTGTGTACTATTATATATATATATTATATATAATGTATGTGTGATATATTATAGGTAACTTATATGCTAATAGTATTTCTATATTAGATTATAATATATCAATATGTGTATTTCTATATTAGATTATAATATATCAATATGTATATTTCTATATTAGATTATAATATATCAATATGTGTATTTCTAAATTAGATTATATAAATATATGTGTGTATTAGATATATATATATATATATATATATATATATATATATATATATATATATATATTTTATATATATATATATATATATATATATATATATATATATATATATATATATATATATATATATATATATATATATATATATATATTCTCATGTGAGTATGTGTTATGGGTTGGCTTATAGGCATGGTATAGCCTATGGCCTAGTCTCTTAGCCTATGGGTGTATCTGTGTGTCAGATAGAGTCTAGTTAGACTTGTGTGGTCTTGTTAGACCTAGTTTAGACTTGTTGGACCTAGTTTGACTGTAGTTGACCTAGTTTGACTTCTAGGGTTGACTAGAGTTGACCAAGAGTTGACTTTGGCTTAGATTGACCTAGATTCATTTAGAATGCATTAAATTGCATTTTGTTATCATTTTAGACTTATTGTGACTTATGCTGTTCTGATTAGGGGCCAGACACCTCTCCTCGGACAGTACATTTCATCCGGACACTCAGATACAGGCGAGTACATTCTCTGATCATTTCATATCCTGCTTAGAATTATTTTCCTGCATTAAATTACTTTACTTGATACTGTCACGTTGGTCACACGGATTAGTACTATATGGATCCCTTCTTGAGATGTTATCCCTTCAGGGAGCATCGGGTACTATATGTTATGTGCATTTTACTTACATAGCGTGTCACTATGCTTCGTTGGTTCTTTGATCACTTGTGACATATACTCTTATGATCACATAGTTTTTCTTGAATCCTTATCCCATTTATTGGGTTTTCCAGAATCCCCATTTATGGGACTACTATGTACCACCCATCGGGGGCCCTTACATAGAATCATAACATAATCTGGTTGGATCCTTGTGTATTAATTGGGGGTACGGGAGAGTATAAATAGTCATGTGAACAATTCTAAAGTAGAATAGCCATGTACGCATCTTTAGTATAGCCATGTGCAAATCAAACCGTTCACATGTCGACTTTGTACTCTAAATCACTAGTCACTGGTAGCTCTCTACTTATAGTAGATATTTCTATTACAGTTCTCTCTCTGTTTACATACTGCATTTCTTTCAGTATCTATATCTTACTTTACTGCATGATTATATTTTCTAACCTGCTATGAACTGTTGAGATGTACTGTGCTTGCTCCTGTCCTGACTGGACCTGTTGAAAATATTACAGAGGACGAGGAGGAGGCCTGTGTGGATACCTTCTACGGGACAGCTCTAGCTGAGGACATTACCCCTCTTGCCTAGACTAGTTTAGTTAGGCCTTATCTTACTTATGTTGTCTTGAGACTAGTAGTTAGACTTTATCTTTGTCTTTGAGATCTGGCTTGTATATTCTTTCATATTCCGTAGCTGAGACCTTGTACTCTGGATATCTGCTGAGATGTTATCTTAGACTATTTGATCATCTGTATTTTCTTTGAGTTCTATATCATATCGTGCTTCTTCTTCCTTAGTCGTGATTGAGTTTATTTTCTGCTATGTCACCCCCATTCGGGGAGTATAAACTGCTTAGCTTTATATTGATAGATGTTGTGACCTAAGACAACGTTCTACCGTCGACACTGTGGCGTAGGCTGGGCATTGTTACGTTCCCGTATCCTCACAGTGGGTGCGGGTCGTGACACATTTTTAGTGGTGGCCCATGCAGGTCGAGTTTATATAGTGGTATTCGAACTAAAGTATCACTACAGCCTGCAGTAGGATTAGGATATATTTTGTTGAAGGTACTCAATCACAGTTAGGATTCCTTGAGAGATTCCTGGGACAACCCTTGAGAATCTTACTTAACCTTCAATTTGAATCATTTTCCTTGTTTTGTTGCTCTCATTCCTTGATTACTGAATTTGATTTTGATTGGATCGTTGTTGATTTTGATTTTCCTATCGAGATGAATTTTAAGGCCTGAGTTACGATATTTTTCTGATAACATATGTTGACGGGAATACAGGGATGGTAAAACGTCTACTTGATTATAGAACTTGTAGTTTATCGCAGCCATATTAGCTGGCATGACGGAAACATAGAGACCTGACTTCGGATGTACGTATCTTGGTTATGAGATTTGGAATTTCTCGCAGCTATACTAGTCGGCATAGCAAGATTTTTAGACGACATGATTGTAGAGGTACATACCCCAGTTATGGAATCTATCGTTTATCGCAGCCTTGCTTACTGGCATGGCGAGGACTCTGAGTAACATGATTTTGGACAGACGCATATGATTATCAGATTGTATCTTGAGAAGGTTTTTAAACATATTATCTCTATCGTACCATTCTGTTGTTATAAATTGTACCCCATCATTAAATAACTTAGGAGTAGGAGTATGAGTAGGAGTGGCTTAGTTGTTATTATAAATCTAGTGTAACTTCTTGCTATAAATTTCTTCTTAATTCAATGAATCAATGATTTTGCTAGACCTTGACTTAGAATTGATGTTATAACTCTGGTTTCAAATGGTTCCTTCTTTTAAACAGATAAGCAGAACAAATTTAATCTTTTTTTCTTGCCATTATTTCTTGTATTACCTTAGAATATATATATATATATAGTGGACACAGATGCTTGTCTGACACGTATGCATGCTACACTTGATTTTCCACCTATCTAAATGCATATTAATATGTTGAGGTTAATTTCTCAAATCCCAATAATTCTAATATAGGACAGTATCAGTGACTAGTTCTCTGTTTTCCAGATTAAATTCGTAAATTAAATTGAAATTTTATGTTATTAGTTGTTGTTTATAATACTGCACATGTATGTTACATACAAGGTTTCAATTCTTAAGGAAATTGATTGAGTTTTGTGTTGAATTTGTCAAATCTGAGACTGAGTACATATTAACCCTTTAAGTCTGAATTCTAAGTGATTAGTCAAATTGTAGTTTTCTTTAATATAATGTTTTGAGCCGTGTACGTTGTTGTATGAAGGAATATAATGTTAGGTTTCATATTCTTACATATTAGGTTGTGATAAACATTGGGTTGGTTTGATGTTCGAATTTCTCCAAAATTCTAAAACTGAATACATGATTACATTTTTACATTGCTTTCAAATGCGTAGTTCAATTTTAGATCTAATATGTAATGTTGAACTAAGCTGAATGATGAACCCTTCATTTCAAGTTTTAACCCATGAACACTTGACACTCTACACTAATGTTCACAACTGCCATGAAAACCTAACCCTTCATCTCTATGTTATGTTCATATAGCTATATATATATATATATATATATATATATATATATATATATATAGTTCTGTATACATGTTATAATGTATGTAGGTGCAAAATTAAATCTCTACCTCTCTATACATATAGATATATGGTTAGCCATGCATGTTATGAGTAAATAGCTTGTGCTTTGTAGACTGTTTAACCAATATGCCATGAATAGTGTAACTTGATAGCTATTGTTTTGAGATCCAAATCCTTCTATACACTTTCATGTATATTTTACACACACAAGCCTACTATCTAACCATATGAACATGTCGACATACACCCATACACACATAACCTTTATATAATATTAGCTTTTCCGTCTCTAACACTCCTCTTTCTATATGTATTATATTGTGATTGGATTCAATGCTATTGACTTTCGTTCCTTAAACTTTTGGTTTTGATTTTTTCTTAAATAGTACCCCTTTATAGATGATTAGTAGTTATCTTATTTTATTTTTTGATAATTACCAGTTTTCATATAGGATGGTAGACTGCCTTACAGCCTTGATGATTGTTGTTTTTGTAACTTTTTTAGTTTAACACCCTTGATTGCTTGTAAGTTTTGATACCCTATGATTGTTTTGGTCTAGTGTGACTAGTATACCTAGATGAGACTTTCATTACCACCGTATGCCATGACCCTGTATGCCGTCATTTTAAATTGTATGATTGATTAAGTTTTGAGACTTTGATTGTGGGGTGTTTGACCTAGAAGGACTACTACCATCTTAAATTTCGAGGACAAAATTTTTATAAGGTGGGTAGGATTGTAACACCAGTTTTCCAGAAGAAGATAATTTTGAAATTTTGTAATTTTAGTCTTTTAATAATGATATTTAAATCATGATATAATTTTTTGGTGATTTGTAATCATTTAAAACTATTTTAAATCATGACTTATGATTTTGGTGTTTTGATAATATAACCTTGGAGACTGGTTGACCTAGAGCCTAGCCTTGTGATTAGGGTATTTTTTTTGTTATTTTTTTGGGGTTATTTGAATTTATTAGAATTTATTTGAATTTATGGGAATTTTTGGAATTTATTTTGGAATTGTTTGAATGACTAGGTTGACTTTGACTAGCAATGACCGTGGTAGACTAACCTAGGAGCTAACCCTAGTTGAGTTCGGACTTGGTTAGGTCATGCAACACTAGTTAGACTAGGGACAACCTATGGTTTAGTCATTTGACTCAAGTTAGAATAGTTATGACACAAGCCATGACTTATGGTTGAACAATTAATCAATAACTTAGCCATAGAAGCCCAAAGCCCATTAGCTAATGCCAAACCCTAACCCTAACATTACTTGGCCAGCCACCACACCCACATTGGGAATCCCCCTATAAATATTCTCCTAGAAATTAGGGCTAGCCTCCTTAGAATTTCTCATATTTTGGAAGAGATGAGCCTCCATCTTCATAAATCCATAGAAATTCCATTTCATCTCCTTTTTCCCTCAAATCAATTGCTTTAGATCCTAATTTTAGTTTTCTTGCTGTTTGTGGTGTTCAACCTCAGCTTTGGGGAAATTTGGAGAAGTTTGCTAGCAAGGAGAAACCCCTCTATTGGAAGTTTTCCTGCATTTTGTCACATATAGGTAAATTTCATTCTACACCATAGAATTCTGATTTTATTGCATAACTAGGAAGCCCTAGGCCTAACCTAACTGTAGGAATAGTTAACCCCAAATTTTGAGTCCTTTTCGTGTCCTATTTGGACACGTATCAGTGTCATGGTGCAAGTGTTTGATGAAATGCCCCAATGTGCATTTCGAGTGATTTTTAGAAAAGTAATCGAATAGAAAAATAGGGTTTGATGTCGCTTACGTGTTTCTAGTGTCCTGAGGTGACTCTTGTGTCGTGTCTAAATGGACACGTGAATACGCTGTTTCTACGCGTACAGCACGCTAGTAGCAGTCCCCTGCTACTCGGGGGCCACAACTCGCTAGACACGCCGCGAGGACACGGGAAAATTGACACATGCGTCGGGGCTGACAATGACACGAGGCTCCCCAAGTCTCAGAGCCTCTCGTGTCGTGTCGGACACGCACGAACACGTGCACAGGGATTACACTGTGTTGGCGGCTGTCGATTTCGTGCACTGATACGCGTGTCGTATCGTACGCACACGTGTCATAGACACGTATCAGTGTGTCCTAGCCCTAGCCCTAGACCTAGTGGACACTTGGACACGACCATGAGGTCTGTGTCGTGTCGTGTCGTGTACGCGAGCACGGTGAACACGTGTACGAGGTTTGATTCACTGCACTGTGTCCTGGTTTTCGTTTTGGGTTTTTGATCTGTTTGGACACGTTGTGTCCACTTGGGTGGACACAAATACATCGTATGACACGTACACAATATGTACTTGCATTACCAACCTTTGATTTGATGTTTTAGTTTAATTTCAACGCTCATTTCTCGATTTTCCAATTTTTACTGATACTTTAAATATCAGTCCTGTTTCTTCCTGTTTTTCCAGATTTTCTACATGAACTTTGACATCATATTTAATCTATTTTTCACTATTAATTACATGATTTAAAACCCCAATGTGGTACCCTATATGATTTCTATTTGTGTGTCAAATTTGGGGTTGATTGGATATGTTTTGACTCAAAAATCTGAGAATGCAAAGTCTAGGCATAAACTGAGTTTTGTAGACTGATTTTGGTGTTCTTAATGAGCTAAGTTAATTATTTCAATATGGAAATCTGAGTATTGTTTGATATATAAACTGTGAAATGAGTTTCAATGTATAAACTGAGTTTTATGGACTGAATTGATGGTTCTTCAATGTTTTATCTGAGATTGAGTGAATGTGTTGAATAGCCACTGTTGCCTATAACTGCGAATGAGTTTCTTTCTATTTTGAAACTAAATGAATGTTGTTCATGATTCACTATTTTCCTATGTTCACTGTTAATGCAATGTTGGTTTCCTGTTTTCAGGATTTGCTCATATTCACTGATTTTATGGCTGTCACACTGTTTAGGTTTCCAGATTTTACATTGTTGTAGCTCACTATTTTCAGTGCCTCACTCTCACTAATATACACACTATTCACACACCTATGTATTCTCTCATGACACTCATCACACACATACACCCTCATGTTTTTACACACACACACACATACACATGTCATTTCCTCTTCACATACTCTTGCATTCATGTCTCACTCTTCACACACTCTTGTATCACTCATCTCTCACACTCTTTACACACTCTCTTGACACCTCACTTCACTCATGACACACACACTTGAACATCATGTGTCCCCCTCTCCCTTTACATATGTATATATATATGTATTGAGATATATATATATATAGGTATCATATATATATATGAGTGTGTACTATTATATATATATTATATATAATGTATGTGTGATATATTATAGGTAACTTATTTGCTAATGTGTATTTCTATATTAGATTATAATATATCAATATGTGTATTTCTATATTAGATTATAATATATCAATATGTGTATTTCTAAATTAGATTATATAAATATATGTGTGTATATATATATATATATATATATATATATATATATATATATATATATATATATATATATATATATTGTCATGTGTGTATGTGTTATGGGTTGGCTTATAGGCATGGTATAGCCTATGGCCTTGTCTCTTAGCCTATGGGTGTATCTGTGTGTCAGATAGAGTCTAGTTAGACTTGTGTGGTCTTGTTAGACCTAGTTTAGACTTGTTGGACCTAGTTTTACCGTAGTTGACCTAGTTTGACTTCTAGGGTTGACCAGAGTTGACCAAGAGTTGACTTTGGCCTAGATTGACCTAGATTCATTTAGAATGCATTAAATTGTATTTTGTTATCATTTTAGACTTGTTGTGACTTTTGCTGTTCTAATTAGGAGCCAGACACCTCTCCTCGGACAGTACATTTCATCCGGACACTCAGATACAGGCGAGTACATTCTCTGATTATTTCATATCCAGCTTAGAATTATTTTTCTGTATTAAATTACTTTACTTGATACTGTCACGTTGGTCACACGGATTAGTACTATATGGATCCCTTCTTGAGATGTTATCCCTTCAGGGAGCATCGGGTACTACATGTTCTGTGCGTTTCACTTACATGGCGTATCACTATGCTTCGTTGGTTCTTTGATCACTTGTGACATATACTCTTATGATCACAGAGTTTTCCTTGAATCCTTATCCCATTTATTGGGTTTCCCAGAATCCCCATTTATGGGACTACTATGTACCACCCTTCGGGGGCCGTTACATAGAATCATAACATAACCTGGTTGGATCCTTGTGTATTAATTGGGGGTACGGGAGAGTATAAATAGTCATGTGAACAATTCTAAAGTAGAATAGCCATGTACGCCTCTTTAGTATAGCCATGTGCAAATCAAGCCATTCACATGTCGACTTTGTACTCTAAATCACTAGTCACTAGTAGCTCTCTACTTATAGTAGACATTTCTATTACAGTTCTCTCTCTGTTTACATACTGCATTTCCTTCAGTATCTATATCTTACTTTACTGCATGATTATATTTTATAACCTGCTATGAACTGTTGAGATGTACTGTGCTCGCTCCTGTCCTGACTGGACCTGTTGAAAATATTACAGAGGACGAGGAGGAGGCCTGTGTGGATACCATCTACGGGACAGCTCTAGTTGAGGACATTACCCCTATTGCCTAGACTAGCTTAGTTAGGCCTTATCTTACTTATGTTGCCTTGAGACTAGTAGTTAGACTTTATCTCTATCTTTGAGATCTGGCTTGTATATTCTTTCATATTCAGTAGCTGAGACCTTGTACTCTGGATATCTGCTGAGATGTTATCTTAGACTATTTGATCATCTGTATTTTTCTTGAGTTCTATATCATATCGTGCTTCTTCTTTCTTAGTTGTGATTGAGTTTATTTTCTGCTATGTCACCCCCATTCGGGGAGTATAAACTGCTTAGCTTTATATTGATAGATGTTGTGACCTAGGACAGCGTTCTACCGCCGACACTGCGGCGTAGGCTGGGCGTTGTTACGTTCTCGTATCCTCACAGTGGGTGCGGGTCATGACAGTAATACCCAAGGCTTCAAGATGAACCTCTACTTCAATTAGCTAATCCATAGCAATGGTGGCTTCCTCCGTCCCTTTGAATGGTTTATTGTAGATTTCCTTGAATTAGTAATGTCGGTCACGGTACATGTTTTCTTAGCAGTCTGGGGTTCCTCTGCCTCCACGATCTCGCTCTCCCTCGAGACAGGAGTACGTTGAGCCCTATTGTTCACCAATGACCGGACCAACTGTTGCAGGGTATCTAACTGCTTTTGTTGGGCTTCAAATTGCTTTGCATTCTGCCTCTACTGGCTTTCCATCATAGCTAACGTCCTTTCCATCAGTTCGGTTGAGGCTACCGCCTTTAAGCTACTCGAATTGTTTGTGGTGCCCTCCTTCGTCATCTTTGCAACACAGAGAAATTTGTTAGTCTCATAAAATATTTATGGACTTATTGTATGGAACATCTCATTTCGGGATATTTAAAACCAAAGTTTTCAAAGAAGTAATAAAGATTGTGTCATTTTCAAAATCTTAAAACCAAGAATTTTCCAAGGAAGTCGTGCTTTGATACCAAATTGTCATGCCCCGATTCGGAGAATCGTTCGTCCTCGATTTGATTCACGCCGAATTGTTCATCCTCGCTAAGGCGTGATGTCGTACAAGTCTGGGATTGCACTTGTACAAGGCGTGCTCGTGTATATTTTATAAAAGAGACATATTGAATAGAGTTCACAGCAAGTTCACAGAGAAATTAAAGACCACAGATGGAATCTGAAATATGCTCTTTATTGTTAACTTTGCATAAATAATATAAGCTCTCAAACAGCCGAGATGAAATGCCAAACTTGGCTACAACTTGCAGAAATATTGAAATGAGATACAACTTGTTCCATACATCATATCCATTTATTAAAATGCGGCAATAACCACCTTCAGCAAAATGTTCTTTTTCAAGTGGAAACTTCAAGGAATTGTGAAGCTTCTAAAGAGTCGGACAGCAAGCCTTCAACGTCTAAGATTATCCACTAGGTTTTCGGCACCTATGGAGACGAGGGTCAGTACATTACTACATATGTACTGGTGAGCGGCCGTAAACAATCTCACCATAAATCAACAGTAGTAAATTATGTGAATGTACAATATTGATTTGTGATCTTTCTATCTTGCCTTAGGGTCCATTAACAATTCATATTTGATAGAAGACATAAGAAGCACACATTGATGTTAGAAACATAAGCAATTCATATTATTTTAACATAATAAATTCATATTGTTCACCAATTTGGTGAATCTTACCCACGGTCGATAAATATCCCTGTATATTGATGAATAACACTTACTCTTGCCTGTATAAAACATTGTTAGCTATGACACCTGTCTATATGAAGGTCACTGGCGGCACGCCATCTTGGACCGTCGTACTGGTATACGACACCCCTTGCAGTATGGGTAGCTAGCCCCACTGAAGTTTCCGCATACCGATGCCAGTACGTCGACATCAATCCTTGTTCCCCTAGGACGAACTGGGTCCGTGGCCGCGGATTACTGTTCGAAGAACTACCTTGTACACAAGTTGTCCATGACCATACATGTAATGCAACTTAACTAATAAGAAACGTAACATGCATGATAATAGCATTTCCCACACATAAATCATATTTTTTATTTCGTCTTGCCAACTTGCCATCTTACCATCTTAGCTTGAGCCGTAGGCTCGCATACTCATTTATCCAACCAAGGGACTATTCATTTTGTGTTACCATTCTTTCGAACTGAAGTCCGATATACTTACCGTCCAATACTTGGGTCTTTGCAATACCTGTTAAACAATTCATATCGCAGCATACAAGGCATCATTTTGATTTGCAACATAAACCTAGCCGTATGATAATTTATCTTTCATTATCTTTCTGGGTTCTTACTAGGCATCTTTTATTAACACCAAATGTAATAACAAGTCATCCTTTGTTACGCGAGACGATCAAAGATAGTCGAAGGATCAAAGCCACTCACTTGTTTTTGAATTGTCGAAAGAAAGAGGTCTTCCACGCAACATCAAGCTCGGTTCACTGTGTTAGTACCTGCGTTGGCACCAATGTCTGGTCAGCATACTTCCTTCTCTTTTTCTTAGTGATTTGATATGAATGCACAGACAGTGAAAGTAAATCCATGAAAATATTTGAAAAGAATCACGAAAACGCACACAAAACTCAACAACGAAAGCGACATCGAAAACCAACAGGGCTACGGTGTCACAACTCGCACCTGGTATAGGGGCACGAGTGCGTAACAGCGTCCAGCCTACATCACAGAATCAGCGATAGAACGTTGTTCTAGGTCGCTAACTAACAACTCACACAAAGATATAATGTACCTGTCATAGATCTCAACTCCGAATGGAGGACAAGTATAATGATATTGTAATACTCAATCACATTCTAAAGCATGATAAGATATCAAAGAAGCCTAAATAACTATAAAGACTCAACAACAGCAACTAAATAATATCCAAAACAAATCTCAATATAATGTTAAAATCTCCAATTATTGCAAGTCAAGTTCAAAGAGAATCTAAAACAAGTCAACTAAAACTAGGTCTCTCAGTCACTCCTGTGAATCTGGACACAAGGTAGCTATCCCCTCCTCGAATCCGTAGTAGGTAGGACACGTATGCTCTGAGCAATCATCTAAAAAATATATTCAGTCAGGATGGAACAAGCACATCTCTCTAGCAGTTCCAAATAAATGACAAAGTTTATAAAGCAGTTATAGCAAGTAATACTTGATGAACATGGAAAGTTGAGACATGAAATGAAAATAGAGCAACAGTTTAACTGAAGAACAAGGAAAGTAAATACAGTAGAACAGGAGAGCATTACAAGGAAGGCTATAAATAGAGATAGCTAAACTAGAACAATGTGATGTGAGTCCAATCAGTATAACATGAGACAAATGTGAATCTAGTACAAGACACTAATCCAGTGTGTTTTGAAATATCGAAGTAGACATGTAAACAGCTAGTGGGTAGATACAGCACATTGTACGTTTGGCAAGCGTGCGATGGCTATCTGTAATGATTAGACTAGTAGTGAATACGACATGTCACACGCTTGGCCTAGCGGCGTCGGCTAACTTTCTTGTAGAGATGGTTCTTATATTATTGGGAATGTTTACATGTTTTCTAGAGTATTTCTCTGTCCTGACAAGTATAAGTGAATCCATATCCCGACACATAAATAGAGTACAAGTCTAGCCAGAAAATAAGTAGTGCTTATAGGTGTTTTTGGTAGGTAGTTCCAGTGAGTAGAGGATAAACGAGTTAAATACATGTGTCGCAAATGAATGAATCCAGAATACCAATCCGTATTGTGACAGAGAATCAAATAGAACTGCACTAGAATCTGAATCATAATAATCATCAAGAAAATGAAAACTATCGGAGAATGTACTCGTCTGTCGTCCTGAGCAGTGAATGAGGATCGATGCCCAAAGTGGTGTTATTTGATGTTCTAGAGTAAGCAGTGTATTTCGATGCACTAATTATACGCTTCTAGGCTAATTCTAGGTCAAGAAGGTCAACTTTGTCAATCCTATTCAAATGGTCAACTATTGGTCAAACTTGGTCAATTCTAGTCACTAGTCAACTCTGGGTCAACCCTGGTTAAATTGGTCTATATATATATATATATATATATATCTCCTAGTTATCCACCTTAGATACTCAACTCTCATCATAGACCCACGATTCTATGCATTGAGACTCTTACTTATCATTCTACCCTTTATGGATTACCTATCTATATCACACTCTTCCATCCTTACCATCTACTCCATACCCTATCTAGCCTTATTGGTACCATACCTTCTCATGTCCAACCTATTTCCTGATACACTAGGGTACCTCCATGCACAAAGGTTTTCCCTGAATCTCAATTACTTATACCTTCTCACACATAAATGTAATACACTCACAGTCTAACAATCACACACACAAGACACACATGCTAGTGCACTCACCCTCTCAGACACATACCCATGCTTCTGTGACTGCCTCTCTAATGGCTCCTACATGTTGCCTATGCAAGGCCCTTGTACTTGCCCTGTCCTGCTGTGCAGGAACCCCTACAACTTGCTGTCCTTCACCCTCTCTAATACCCAATTGGCACTGTCACTTACACTCTCTAATCACTGCCTTCTGACATAGGAACACCTAGACACTCACCACCGATGTCTCTTCTTCACACATACTGCTATCTACAGGAAGAAGATTGATACATCATATCTAAATTCGAACCTACAATGGGCAGGATAATCTAACACCTGAATGATATCAAGTACCCACCAAATTCATATCTGCAGTAATATCCTTATCTGATGCCAACACTCTAAACACACACACACACACACACACACACACACACACACACACACACACACACACACACACACACACATATATACATATATATATATTATATATATATATATATATATATATATAATATATATATATATATATAAAATATATATATATATATATATATATATATATATATACACTTGACCTACACACATGATATATAAGATGAACCCCTCTTCCTATATGATCTGCTACTAAAGACCATCCATTCATAACTGATATTAATACTCAAGACTGAACCTAAACTAAGGAATTTAGCAAGATACTAGGTTAACATCCCCATGTATGGCTTAGCCCATACAGGCACAGGAAATCCCCACCCTTGTCCTGCATTCATATGGAGATCTGAAACACCACCTTAGTCTAACTAACGTGGACTGAACAATTAAGATACCAAGGGACTAAGACAGGTCGGAATGAACAATTAGTGATACAGGGATTTAACAAATGGATGCAGGGCACATCTTCTAAAGTTAAGGGACTAATCATAACCTAAATGGGGACTAATACATTAATATTGGGACAGTAACAATTTTCTAAGGGTCTGAGCAATTATGTAAGGACCAAACCAAATGCACAAATGATTGAATCATCCATCCATCTGAACCAAGGATAGCTATACACAATGATTGATACAACCTATCATTTAACTGATATATGCATTAACCATGATTTGATACAAACATGCAGGGCAAGGCTAAAAGGTATACTAAATAGTTTATATTTAAAAAAGGAAGGGACTGTATCATTGGGATGCAATAGACATGCATAAAGGATAGCAGGGGACTGGGGTTAATAGCTAACTGGGGACTTGACTAATTGTAGGAGGGACTGGACTCAAGTGTCTTCCTTCCTCTAATGACTGTTCAGTAGGTGACTGAACCCAAGGAAGGAAAATTTGGATAAAGTGGGATAATTAGCTCAATATCTGAACAATAAGTGTTGTGGAATAGAACAGTTGGGGTACTAATACTGAACCAAAAGATTGATGCAGGATATCACATATAGTAGGACAGAACAAAGCAATGGGCTAAACAGGTGAACAGAACACTAAGGGAATGGAGGGTCTGAACTTGATATGGACTTTTTACATTCCTAAATCACTGACTGAACATATAATGAAATGCAGTGAAACGAATGGACAATATAGACAGTGAATCAATAAGTTAAGGACAGGGTAAAACACTACTGCAACTCAAGGATTTGAACCTATATGTGAATTGGTCAATGGACAACAGTGGACAGATCAACTTCTGTAATTGATACATCTAAATGAATATGACTATACTAATGAATTGCCTAGGTGAACCGAGGTTATATGATAGGCAGAACCATAGATTTGGACTTCACAACCCTAAATGGATTACACAAAGAGAATGCATTGGTCAGAACAAAGCAAGTGATGGCAGAACATATCTGAGGGTTTAACTCGATTGATGTAGGGTTTTGATACTAAGATGCAGGACACTTCAATTTGGACAAGGTCGGGACAGTAGATGGCAAATATGGAACCGATATCTTGTCTAATGGGGGCTTCTAAGGTGGAGGATGTAATGATATTCCTATTTGAAGTGACTGAACAACATCCATCTGAGACATCAAAGATGAAGTGGACTGAACTTAAATGAATTAGGACTAAACTTATCAAGTGTTGTCACGACCCGCACCCACTTTTTCGGATACGAGACGTGTCCAAGCCAGCCTACGCCGCAGAGTCGACGGTAGAATGCTGTCAAGCCTGCAAAAAATAAATGCTCAAACTCAACTTTATTGCTCATTCACATTTCTAAATTTATTACAACATTTACAACATTTATAAATAAAGAAAATACAATGTCTCACAAAAAGTAAAGTCAGCTAAATCTACTATCTAGGTTGACCTCAGCATAGCCATGCCTCCCCAGTGCTAAGAGTGATCGCGGCTAAACCTGAAAAATGTTGATTTCCAGTCAGGAATGGAACAAGTACACAAACTGACGGCAATGCGAAAACATAATAGAATTAACAAGACATGAAAATAACATATGAGATATAAAAACTGGAAAGTACTGATGACATGGCACGGTGGAGAAGAAAAGGAAAATAAATAAAAGACAACTACCTATGTGGTGTGAAATATCCGTTTCGACATGTGAACGGCTAGGGGGTAAATTCGGCACACTGCACGTGTCGTGTGCAGCTGCTATCAGACAAGAATAGACATTTTGGGGATATTTCTGGGTAGTTCACATGTCTACTAAGATATTTCCTCTTCCGACTACTCCG
The DNA here is from genome assembly GCA_029216955.1 of Iris pallida. Lineage (NCBI taxonomy): Eukaryota > Viridiplantae > Streptophyta > Magnoliopsida > Asparagales > Iridaceae > Iris > Iris pallida. Next base: position 3,956,566 of record JANAVB010023800.1, read on the forward strand.
TGTGACGAGCGTGTCAACAAGCAGCAAGATATATGTATAAACATGAAATGAGAAGACTACTATGAATCAAAAGCAATCAGAAAGTGCACTTACCTATGGTCCTTAGCTGATGAAACCAATAATACCATTGTGTCCAGAATAGTCCGTTTAGCCTAGGGTCGATATGTAGACGTTCAGATTCACAAAAAAATAAGGAGTATCATTAGCCATGATCAAATTGACTATCTTAATAAAAGAAATTGGATTAATAATGTATTTCATAGTCAAAATATTTACACTAGGAATTTATTTATAGCTATGTAGAAATCTAGAATAAAATCTAGTAATTATATTGAGCTAGATAGTATTTAGAAATAACTATTTTTATTCTATTTGAAACAAATTAGAGATACTATAAAAATCTAAGAGACTTATCTAGCCCAAAATTATTTATGAGTATATAGGCCCATTGAAATACACTTACGGCTATATTTTATTTTATAAGGAATATATAATACAAACTATTTACATATAAAAATTGCTTGCATCATAAGTCCAATAGTATATAAAATATATAATCTATTTAGAAATATATTTGGATAAATATGTTAAACCCTTTTTAGAATTATTTATTTTATAAACTTTATTTGAAGGAAAACCACTAATAACACATATAGAATTTTGGAAATATTAAAAAGCCCAAGGTATACTTATGCATTACTGTTAAAAGGTCTCATAAAGCCCAAATACTTACTTCTATATATATGATAGCCCAAATGGTTAAATAATTTATTTATAAATCCTTTCATAAAGATTTAACAAAATATACCATTATATTCCATGTATATAAACCAGCCCAAATTTATAGAAAGACAGTAGAATACACACATATATATACTCTAATCAACCCAATTATGTATAACAATAGATTAAAATCTATATATTCCCAAGAGCCGAAAATATACTATAAGATCAAATTTATTCCAAAGATTTACTATAGTGGGCTTAAGGTCCAACTTAATTTATTTATAATACCAACTTCTTAAAACTCAATTCACCAGCTTAAGATTTACTATATATTCCCAAAAGCCCAAAATATACCCACTTCTTAATTTATTTATAAAACCAATTGTATAAATATTATCCATGGGCTCAATCCACCTGATTATTAGCAAGAAGAGAGGGAAAGAGAGGGCTCACCAGCCGAGGGGACGACGACGGTGCTCGTCGCGGTGGGGCCAGTACAGCCCGCGGAGGAGGTCACCGACGGCGGTCGGGTGCTGAAGGTGGCGCGGATCTGGGTCACCGGCGCAAAACGGAGGTGCTGGGCCAGTCGGCGTACAGAGCAACGGACGGCCGAACGGAGCAATCGCGGTGGCGCTCGCCGAGGGCGGAGGGAGGCGCAACACGGGGAGATCCGGGGACGCGGCTCAGGGCTCGACGAGTGGGGATGGGGACGCACGAGGGTGGAGCTCGCCAAGGCGGCGCTCATGTCTGGATGGGGTCGAGGGGTTTTCGGTCGAGACGATCGCGCTTGGGAGCAGCTGCCGGTCTCGGCGAGTGCTGCGGTGACCGCTACAGCGGTGCCAGATCTGGCGGATGCGGCCATAGCAAGTCGCCGGCGAGCGGCAGTGCCCAGTTCTCTCCTCTCTCTCTATATTTCCTCTTTGTGGATGTGATGGTATTTGTGGGTGGTGGCGGTGTGCGCTCGAGGAGGAGTGGAGGTCGTCCAGTAGGGTGCGGGCATGGAGGCGTTCACCTGGCGGAGGAGGATCGGCCGTAGTGGCCGGACTCAGAGCGGCCTCGACGGAGACCCACACGGCGGAGTGAATGGTCGTCAGATATGGGTCACGGCGGAGGACCATCTCATGGCGGTGGCTTGGTACTGGAAATGGTGACAGTGGCGATGGTTTCTATGGTGGCGATGTTTGGTGTTGCATACTCGGCTATGGTGGCGAAAGCAGGGGAGTGGTTTTGGCCGGGAGAAAGGAGAGGGGCGCAGGACATTTTGATATGGTAGATGGGTTGAGAGCTTTACTGCATATATATATACTCTCTATAAATCCTATTGAGATGAGGAGAAGAGATTTGCTGGATTTCGAATTCTGGCCCTGCTGTTGGATATAGGGTTTGGGATTGGTTGCATCCCTTCTACGTATATCCAAACTATGGATATGCATGAATCCTTCTTGTATTTTAAAATTACTCGAATCTAATCCAACGAACCTTTAAAATTAGATTAGTCAAATCCTAAGTCAATATATTGTCCTCATAAGTATTTAAACTAATATTCGATACTGTCAAAATAGTTTAAAGAACTATTCAATATTATCCAGTAGTTTAAATCTTAATCCAATGATTCAAAATAACCTTTAAGTTAATCATCAATAATTGACCTACAAGAATTATTTAAATCTAATTTAATATTGTCAAATATCCAACTCATAACCCTTTTAAAGAAAGGATCAACCTAATAGTTTTTAAGGTAATACTTAATATTTATTGAAATAATTTAAGTCGCATATTTAGTACTTTTAAATGATTTCAAACATACAAACTCAAAAATTTAATTTAAATAATAAACTTTGTCATTAAGATGATTTAAAATATTCTTTTTAAAAACTAAACCCTTTATTGGTTAAATATAATTAATCAAGTAAATCTCAAAACTACCCTAATCAAATTCTCATAAATGATCCAAACCAATAATTTAAGGTATTAGTCTATATCATCAAGTAAATTAAGTCATGTAAATTCAAATTCAAATCAAATAAACTATCAGCGTAATAACTTTTAAAAATAATATTTAATATTAATCTAAATAATCTAAATCATATAAACTTAATTAAATTCAGTCAATAATTGATTGTATAAATCATATTCGACGTCACCAAATAACGTAGGTATATTAATAAATCCCAAAAACTAAATTTTAAGAAAATGTTTTGGTAAAATCTTCTTATCGTTTGAAAATACTATAACTTTTCAAATCTATTTTCGAAACCCATAATTTGAAAGTCCAAAGAACAATAACCACACAACGTTGAAATTCAAGAATAAGAAAACTAAATGGGATTTTCAAACATTAAATTTGAAGTAGTTGTCGAAATACAAGAATAATAGAAAATGACGTTTATATGTTTTCAAAGAGAATTTTATTTCAAAATAGAAGAATAAAGTAAACAAATAAATAAAATAAAAATAAATAAAATTGAAAAATTCGAAAAGAGGAGTTACAAGTGTTGATCCCATGTCCAAAGGGACAGATACAAAATAGGGAATTTATGACTATACAATAATAGTGAACTAATCACCATGAAACTGGGGTCTGAAAAAGGGGACAGTGGATAGAACACTCTATTACCAAGCCCCCAAACCCATGATAATCTATCAAACTATCATAATATCACCAGAAAATTATAGTATAGTTAAAACATAGCAAATCAAACCCGTAACAACATGTAAAACTAAAATTTAAACATTAAAAGCCCTAAGAGTCATTTCATCGAACACTTATTGTGTGTATCCGATACTCTCGTGACACGCACTCTAAATAGATCCGAACTTGACCCAAATTATACCTAAAGCAATTGGGATCCTAAATGAATACATATGTACTAGAGGAAAGGAAATTAGAAGGTTTAGAGGGCTCTTACCAATTGGGAGTTGGAATCCTAATGAAAAGTTTCTAGATCTAGGTCTCCACCAAGCTCCAATGGCCAAATTGCTCCATACTCCCAAGCTAGGCAATAGAGGCTTCCTCTCTTCAAGGGGAAGAGTTTTCAATTGGTTTGAGAGAATTTGGACTCAATTTGGAAGATGGAGAAAATTTGGGGAAGAACACAAATTAGGGTTAGGGTTAATGGTCATGTGGCCGGCCAAGAGGGTTTACTAGGGTTTGGTTTAGGTGCAAATGCCTAAAGGCCCTTTCTATTTGTCATAAAAAGCCCCTTTGAGGAAAGGCCCATTCTAACTTAATGTTTAAGTCACTAAATAGATTCTAAATGGTTTTCTAGCTAGATTAGAGTCTAACAAACTAATTAGAATTGAATTTAGGGTTGTCTAATCTCATTAAGTAGGTTTTCTTGGTCATGTCTAATATCTAAACAATGCGATTCTAAGGTTTTACCAATTCATGACACTAACACAATTCATTAATTAAAAGATATTCAAAATAATCAAAATTTTACAAATTACCAAAATATCCTTATTCTAGAATGTGGTAGTGACATACGATCTCGGGGTAAAGGACTCTTATATAAAATTTTCCTCCAAGATATGCGCCACTGCGTCTTGGGCATTATTTCAAAAGAGTCCAATCCATAACGAGAAAAGGATCTCAATTCATTATCTCACGATCCTGGTAAAGTTTTCCCCAAGTTAAGTTTTCCCAATCTCATCCGACTCAGCCATTCAGCCGCTAGCCCGATCCGTGCTCCGTAACGGGATTAAGGCACTACACTATAAAGAGATAAGACTAGAAGGATGACCAATAGGTTTATGTAGCCGTTAGTTCAGCCTCGACCTTTACCCCAAATAGGTATAAATGGTTAGGCTTACTTGTAAGGATTGTATAGATTGCTTATAGGTTGGAGGAGTGGATCGCTAATTGAACTACTATAGAAGTTGGTGAGGTAACTTATATAGGAATATAGTATATAGTTTAAGGATTGATAGAGTTACAGAGAAATTATGATTTTTCTATGATTAGACATAGATAAAGGTGTAAGAGCCAAGTTAGAAGTCTTACCTATAGGATTGTAACCCAACAGTCATATAGAGCGTGACGAATAAATGGCATATCGTCTTGCATCGCTCCATTCTTAGAGGGAGTGCATGATGTGTTTTATGTCTCACGATTAAGGAGGTATGTGACTGATCCCAGTCATGTGGTCGATCATTCTGAGATCATAGTGGGACTCAGTTTATCAAACGAGGAGCAGCCGGTTAGTATCTTGGATACAAGTGAGAAGACGCTTAGAGGGCAGACGATTAGATTGGTTCGGGTTAGATGGAAGCATCATTCTCTAGGAGAATTCACTTGAAAGCGAGAAGATTCCATGCGGGAGCGGTATCCATATTGTTTGAGGATTCCGGTAAGATTCGTAGCTTAACCCTTTTTATTATAGCATTTTATAGTAGTGTTATTTTAATTTCGATGACAATTTTTTTTAAGGTTGGTAGATTATAAACACCATAATTTTTAGGAATTTTTAAATTTATTTTATATTATTTTTATATATTAAACCATATTTTATTTTCAATTATGGCTATATAGGCACTTTGTCGTAGCTTTAATTTTTGAAGCACAACATTGACCAATTCCTTGAAACAAGTTCCATATTCATGTTCTAGACGATTCCACCTTCATTTCGGTATACCATGTCCCACTCAAACATGTTTCCTTGCACTATATTATTCTTGCACAACTTTCGGGTCAAAATGACCATTGTACCCTTTATCGTAATTTTGATATATTTTTCTAATTCTGATTTGAGGACCAAACCCGATCCAAAACTTTTGACCAAATATATGGTTTTCATCTATTTTGAGCCTACTACGCACATGCCAATGGTGTGCCACTCAATTGAGTTCTCATGTACTATTTATTTTCAAATGGCACACAAGTCAAAACTATAGACATATTGGACTCAAATCGATCACAAAATTCCACCGACCCAAAAATAGTCCAAGTAGGGTTCGTAGATGCTATTCCAGGGTGCCCTAACCCTTACACCTATTTTATATTGATTTTTATGGATTAATATGCTGCCACATTAATCAAATATAATTTAAATCAAATCCTATAACCACTTTCCTAATTTGGACCAAATCAAGTCTTTTTTAGATACATTTTTGATTTAAACCATCAAATTTCAACCAAATTCCACCAAACCAAAACTAAACCCTCTAAAATCTTTTCTCCCTCATATATCATCTGCCCCTTCCCTTTTTTGTGCATATTTTTTTATATATTAAATATTAAAATCGAACGTACAAGTTCCTTTCCTATATTTTTGCACATATTTTTCCATCTATCAGAAACTCATCATTCCGACCTCTTTCAACCCTCCTACCACCTTCATCTCGATCCTAGGACACCCCCTAAGACCATGACACATTTTCGAGGAGTCTCATCCCCTAATTTGGTTGATACGAGGCACGGAAGGCACCCGAAGTCGACCGAACTTGTGCTGAATTCGTCACAACAGGTTCAATGTTTTACATCTAGGGTTTTATATAATTTTCTACCTCATATTTTCATGAATCTAAAACAAATGAAAATATCTCTGTGTCCATTTTTATATCCAATTGGTCATCCACACAGTTCCGAACGATTTGTCCGTGGCATCAATTCTACGACAAGGTATCCAGAACAGACCAGATCTATTGTGAGTGAATTTTTGGCTATTTTTGCTCAGATTCGATCTTCCTAAAAAAATTTATAAGAAACTACACATCAAGAGCTTTCTAACGCATATCATTTTGTGGAGGTTTGAGTTCGTTTAGTGTTTATTAAAATTCTTGATATTTGCCATAACACCGTAACTACGAAAATCATGTGTTCTTTGTATCCAAAAGCCTTGATACTTCATATACCTTTATTAGAATACTTGTTGTGCCAGGTTTGATGATAAAAACATAATTTTAACTAATTTTTGTATTTTTTAGAATTTAATATTTTTAATTATTTATTGTTTTGGGACTCAATTAGTCGGCCAAATGTGGTATTAATGATGTAGTCACAACATGAGGCTATTGTGATTGAGTTTCCCTAATAAAATAATAGTGTTAGTAATATAAAAATATTTATAAGTATTTTCTTGAAATTAAATTATTATTTCATATTAGTTAAAAATTATTTTTATAAGAAAGTTGGTACTATATATGTTGTATGGTGTTGTACCGACATCATGACAACTATTAGGTAGAGATATTAATCTAGTCTATATATGGTAAGTCATTAGAAAGTATTAATAATAGAGTATTATTATAGGTGAACTTGGAGGGAGTAATGAAGACATCGGAGTTGGTCAGGCAAATACTTAGACAACGGTTATAGGCAAGTACACCTTGTCGACCTTAACAGTATCTACATGCATTTCTATATTGTTGTTTCTTTTATGTCTAACATGATTACATATTTCTCCTGATTCATGTCATTATTATTTTTACGTTCACGTAGATTATTCCTATTTTCCCTATTACTTGTCCTATTCTCTTATCTTGTTCATGTGTGTGTCTTGTGATAGAATTGCTTAGCCTATACCGTGTTTTCTTAACATGATTAACCTTGACTTAACTTAGATTTGATATGTTTGACTCATAGTTTTAGGTGAGGACCTTGTTATAGATGTTGAGTAAACTTGACCACTTGAAATCGTTAGCAACCACTGAACTGCGATAAAGACTTACTATAGGTTGTTAGCAACCACAGGACTGCAATCTATAGGGCCGTTAGCAGCAACCGAGCTGCAGTTTACCTCGATTTACTTCTAGTCACATTTATAAAAGACTACAACAAAAACACCTTTTTATGACGGCTAAAAAGCGTTATAAATGACATTTTATAACGCTTTGTTTTAAGCTTGCGGACGTTATAAAAACCGGTATTATAAATGTTTTCTAAAAGCATTATAAATGTTCTCTTCATGTATAACACTTTATTTCCTAAAAACGTTATAAATGAGACGAACATATATATCACTTAATTTTTAAAGTGTTATAAATAAGTTATATACATAACACTTATTTTCAAAGTGTTATAAATATGAAATCTATATATAACGGTTTTTTTCAAACTGTTATAGATGTAATACACACACATTATCAATTCTCAAAGCGTCATGAAAAGCAATACTCAATAATGCTCCATCTCAAAATAATTTGAATGAGATATAACATAAATTACTTCAATATAAATTTAATACACACTTAAAACATTCATTTCAAATTAAAAATATCATTAATCTTGTTCCAAAAGTACATAATATCACCATCTTAATTACATTTTTTTTTAAAAATAGATCCAAATACATATTACTAGAGATCGATCAGGACAGACTCTTGAGAGCGAACCGCAAGGCACCAGGCCTCCGAACCTTCCTGCGACGGAGCAACACACGGAGTCCGCGACCTAGAAACATACAAAACACGGAGTCTACATTTTTTTTGAACCATAATTGGAATGGTATGAATTAGAGGACTCATATCTTGGGATTGGAACCATGACCTTGTTTATAGCTAAAAATCTACTCGACCTTTTTCCTGATAACAAGATTCAGCTTATATAAAAAAAATGTAACTCGACACCAGAGCTCAGGAGAATAGCCATTTTCCTTTTCATTGTAGAATCACTTACAGAAGAAGAATGATGAAGACCTGGGTCAACCTTGCTTAGAGGAGTCTTTTTCTGAAGAATCACTGGAAACAGAGAAGGAAAAAAAATGATCTAATCCATTCCATGAAAGAAAAGAAAAGAAAATTACCAACTACCACAGAATTTGAAGAGGGGCTAAATGCAAATTAATTTAACAACTACAACTACAACGACACCTATACCTGAAGGAGGGATGAGAGGGCCCAGGGGCCGGAAGAAGTAGACCTGCTCAAAGTGGTAGAGGAGGTTCAAGTAGTACTTCTTCAGCACAAAGGTTGCACTTGTTGTGGCTGGTGGGAAGTTGAATGTTGCAATCACCTTCCTCCACATCCTCTCCATTATCACCTACATCAACACCCATTAAAAAAAGACAATAATTATATACTAACAAGTAAACATAGTCACCGTCATCATCATCATATCACATAAATAATACTGTCACCTTTTCCAAGCCTCCCCTCTACGTGACTCGAACATACAGTTGATGCAAGTCCAAACATCAGGTGAATGTATATCGAATGAAATGCACAGCCACCACAAATGGTAAAAGAAGAGCCAAAATAAGGCTGACACTTCCTATTCTACTCTGCTACGCCGTCACAATAAGAAAGTTTAGACAAGAGCTGCTGCAATGGCAACGAGCCCGGTGATGAACGGTGCTCCGATGGTGTTCCTCATAGTTGCTTCCCCATTCTGTGTCAGACAAAAAACAAAAAGAAGTTCATCAATACATTAGACAATAAGCGGTCTGATAAAAGGGATATTGCTATCATAGTTCTGCATAAGAGAGTTAAGTTAGTGAGAAGTCACTATAAAAACTATTAGCCAAGGGCTAGAAGAAAGAATGTAGAACTTTGTTAGAGACATACTGTAATGAAGAAAATAATTACCTAATTAATGTTCTGATGGTAGGGACATATCCATCACCACCCTTGTGATGCGTTGAGGCAGAAGAGTGACGGAACATAGGAAATGGTGGGGGATTGTCAACACCACAGATATGCAGGCATTTCCCAGCCAACATCCCAGAACACCACACTTCCAACCTTAAAACTAAAATTTGCACCCATTTTGTATATATATTTGAAACATTTAGGCATCACAACTGACAGGGAAGGTCATAGGAATGTTTAGTGTATCAATATAATGTGAGAGTATCATAGGAAAGTCTCGTCTACAGTAGAGCAAATGGGAGGGGGGGTTCTGCTGAGTGTATGCAACAGTAGCAACAGCTGAGTGGCATATGTGTATATGCAACACATAGTATGATTATGTGTATTGTGATGTATCCACATGTGTACCCATGTACCTGTGAGTGTAGAGTGCATGTATCAGTTCATAGCAACCAAGAATTATGAGTATCATGTGGTATCAATAGGTAAGCATTATGAGTATGAGATTCCTACATCTGGGTATTGTACCTCTGTGTGCATTTCAAGATGTGAAGTTACATTGTGAGTATAGGATATATGGGAGTGTATAGGATAGAAATCTGTGAGAGTTTCAAGATGTGAAGTTACATTGTATGGTAAAGTCTTCTTTGCAAAATTCAGGCTTAATTGGCACTCTAGCACCCTTTTACATTGTGTTAAGATATAGCCACAATGTTTAAGACGTGAAGTTGCATTGTGAAGTTACATTGTGAGTATAAGATATATGGGAGTGTTTAGGATAGCAATCTGTGAGGGTTTCAAGATGTGAAGTTACATTGTATGGTGAAGTACATTATGTTAAGATATAGCCACAATAACTATCAACCATCATTCTTGCAGTTTATCTTATAGCATTTAGACAATCCCTTTTACATAACCTCTTATAACTATCATTCTTGCATTTTATCTTATAGCATTTAGACAATCCCTTTTACATAACCTCTTAAGCATTTAGATAATCCCTTTTACATAACCATCATTCTTGCAGTTTATCTTATAGCATTTAGACAATCCCTTTTACATAACCTGTTATAGCAGTAGGTATTACAAAATTTCCACAATAACGTATAGATAATTTTGCAAAAAAGCCCCGCAAATATACTATATTATCATTCACATAGGAAAATACATAGTAACATAAGTAAAAAAACAATCATATAATGTACCTCATAGCATTTTTACTAGCTTCCAAAGTTGTTGCCTCATTGTTTCCAGCAGTACAACCAAAGACACGAAAAATGTTGCTGGTGTCATAGACAAAGATATCATTAATAACAAAATAAAAGACTACTACAAAACAACCAGATAACCTAATTAAGGTACCTATATGAACCTGCAATGGCCACTCGCAGTCCATCACCACACAGACAACATTCAAATTTGTCAAAGATCGAGTTATTTTCATATAAATCACATAACTATAAAAAATGAGAAATAACACATGTAGAAATCATATTGGATCCAATGTGAAAACATCAAGTGGAATGAGAAATTATGCTGCAAAAAAGAATATTTATCTTAGGCCTTAAATATTCATGGACTTGGAATGTTGCAAACGGACCACTGTCCATGTTTATAACCCATAGCTGACGCCATAGGCAAATGATATATCAGTGATGGACAATAAGTTCAAGTATATGGACCAAGAATCCTTTTTCGATGGTTGGAATTAAATAATAAACGTGCAGATAAAAGAAACAAATCTATAAAAATATACTAGCTAAAAAATACTCTAAAAAAACTGAAAAACATTCTATTGCAACTAAATACTTAACAGTTCAGCTGGCAATATTATAAATCTAGGAACAGATAAAAGATCTATCATAGTTTTATGTATGCCAGTTAAATGGTAAAAAAGATGTTTAAACATAAATTCTCCTAGACATCGTGTCAGGAATTCCCTATATACACTCATCCAGAGATATACTACTGGATGCACACAATTAAAACATGTGTATAAAGATCAAGTGCATTAGAAGTAATAACAGCGTCGCTCCCTACTCAAATGTCAGTTTAATAAAGATGCTCACATTTTTGTATACTTTTTTTGTATTACTATTGTAATGTGGCACAGGATGGAAGAACTGTAAAGAGGAATATGACAAAATGCATTGAAAAATTGGGGTTGAGCTCTAGAAACTGCAATATTTGGACATGCAGACATGTCAAGTGTTGTAAAAAAATCTGCAAAAGTATATGCTATTTCGAGGGAAAACATAAGGCCTATTCACAAACCATGTAAATTATAGATCACCAACTTTTTTTCAAAATCATGCTTTTGGAATAGAGAAAGAGATGCAGGCAGGCTTGAAAGATTCAAACACCTAACACAAAGATGTTGTTTGAGAAATCAAACTTGAAAAAAAATGTTTCAATCAAACTTCCCTCCTAATCATAACGTGGTCGACAAAGGTTAGACCAAGCAAAAAAAATTCAGAGGGAAGGTTCAAAAAATGGTCATATCTTAAATGGTCCCCAAGGTTTTAGAAGCAAAGAAACTAATTCTCAAGAACTAGTAGCTCACACATGAAGCCAACAATTTAGCCTTGGTTCTTCTGAAGACAAAGGAAAACCAATACAAACACGAAGTAGCTAGCTAACTAGTGCAGATTCTTTACCTTAATTATCAGAAAACTGAATTGAGCTTCTTCACAAGATCATGTACTTCCATGGTAAATCCCTCTTCGATCTGTAATCCGAAGAAAATTGTTAATTTAACATAATTCACTATCGATTAATGAAACCCAATCAGTCCAACAAAACAAACAGTACCTGAGCCATCACAGTTATTTTGAAAGCACCAACAAAGGGAATGACACTGGTATTGGTGACGATGAGGTTGAGGCTCTCGATCTCTGATAGAACCTTCACTAGTATTCCTTTGTGATTTTCATAGTGGATCCTTACGAGGACAGACCGGCCTGACACCCACGCTTCAATCTCCGAGTGGCTCTCGATGTCAGAAGGATGATCAGTCTGAGAGCTCTTATCACACGAGGAAGTATTATTCTGATCTGTAACCAGTACTAGCTGATACTTGTGCACGGGAGCAGTCGCATTTACTCTATACTTTGTAGCCAGGTCTTCAAGGTTCTTCACTTTCTCTTAGAGTTGCTTCATATACTTGATTGTATCTTCAAGAATTGAAGCCTTGTCCATTTATAATTAATCAAGTTAAGGATATAAGAATGTTAAATGTACGTAATGATCTTGAGACCAATAAAAATTAGAAATACCTGATTCAGGTCAGGCACAACTGCATATAAGGCTATGAATTTTTTACTGAGCTTCTCTCTTCTCTTCCCCTCAGCAATTACATGGTCTTGGAGATGAGATGGCCTTGCCTCAACACTGGCCACCTTCTTCGCTCCTTGCGTGGCGGCGGTCATAGTTTCGTAACTTCTTTTCGCACGCAGGTGGGTTTGGGTCGTGATTGTCGAAAAAGAGAATGGTCGGAGAAGAGGCGTAATGCCCCAACTTTGAGATGAGCTCATCGGAGAAATCAGAATTAGTGTTCAAACCACAAAAATCAATCTCTAACAACATCAAGAAAAAATTAGGGCTTTTATAGGAAATAATAATGCCTTGTTCTCATTGCTAGGGTTTGTTACAATATATATAGTGTCTACATTTGGGCTTATGGGTATGGGCCATATTTACATTACAAATATTATCTTATAATCTAACACCCCCCCTCAAGTTGGAGCATGTAAGTCACAAATGCCCAACTTGGGAAGAAAAGAATTGAACACTTGCTTTCCAAGAGGTTTGGTGAAGATGTCAGCCAGTTGAGAAGAAGTAGGAACATGCGAGGCTATTACGATGCCATCTCTAATAGCATCGCGAACAAAATACAAATCCACCTCAATATGCTTACTGCGCTCATGAAATACCGGGTTCTGAGCCAGGTGCAGGGCTGACTGACTGACACAATACACTGACATAGCAGACTCCTGGCGAACGTCCAAACACACCAATAACTCCTTCAACCATTTCAACTCACAAACGAGCGCAGCAAGAGATCGGTATTCAGCTTCAGCGGAAGATCGGGAAACAGTTGATTGCTTCTTGGTCTTCCAAAAAATAGGAGACCCCCCAGAAACACCAACCAGCCTGTAACAGAGCGGCAAGTCAAAGGACAACTGGCCCAGTCAGAATCACACCAACCAGAAAGACGGAGATCACAATCGGCTTTCAAAAGAATACCCTATCCTGGTGTATTTTTGAGATATCTGACAACTCTCAAAGCAGCATGCCAATGATCTTGTCGAGGCTCTTGTAAGAATTGAGACAAGATATGCACAGCATAGGCCAAGTCAGGGCGAGTAAATGATAGATAAATCAACCTTCCAACCAGCCTCCGATAAGTCTCTACATCCGCCATCCTTGGACTAGTCGATTCTGCCAGCTTGTGATTGGGCTCAATGGGAAAACCGGCAGGACGAGACCCCATCAAACCGTATTCTAAAATGATGTCCAAAGCATACTTCCTTTGACACAAGAAAATTCCTTCCGTACTCCGAGCCACCTCTATGCCAAGAAAGTACTTCAACACACCAAGGTCCTTCATGTGAAAGCAAGAACTAAGGTACTTTTTGAAAGCATCTAAAGCACCTGTGTCATTACCAGACACTATCATATCATCCATATAGATCAAAACATACAACTCTAGCTTCCCCTTAAAAAAAAGAAAAGGAAATAATCGGAATGTGATTGAATAAATCCATAGGATATCAGAGAAGCAGTAAGCTTAGCGAACAAACAACGTGGTGCCTGTTTCAATCCATATAGAGACTTACGCAGGCGACACAGTTTGTTGGGTTCACTATACGAAAAACCTGGCGGCAACTTTATATACACTTCTTCTGTCAGATCTCCATGAAGAAAAGCATTGTGCACATCCATCTGGTACAAAGTCCAGCCTCTCACAGCTTCAACAGCCAAGAACGCCCGAACTGTAGGCATCTTAGCTACCGGGGCAAATGTCTCTGAATAATCGATTCCCTCAACCTGATGATTAGCGAACACAACCAGCCGTGCCTTTAAGCGCTCAACACTTTCGTCAGATTTGTACTTTATTTTGTACACCCATCTACTTCCCAATGCTTTCTTCCCAGGAGGAAAATCGACAAGACTCCATGTCCCATTATTTTTTAGAGCCTGTATTTCAGTTTGCATAGCCGCACGCCAGCCCGAATCTTGCGAGGCCTGGCGATATGAAGTAGGCTCAACACCTGCAGTGATAGCTACAAGAAAATCTCTGTGTCCAGCAGTAAATATGTCATAACTTAGAAATTGTGTTAGAGGATACGAAGTACCTGAGGAAGTGACGGGAACAGATGAACTGTGGTGAAGGGGGGACTTTTACTTCGAACAGCATTTGTCACAAAATCCTGTAATCGTACTGGCTGTGATTTCTTTCGCATTCCTCTTCCTAATACTACCTCGTCGGGCACCTCTGGCAACACTGTATCCCCTGTATTATTAGTAGTATCCGCATCACCCCCAGCGGACTCTCCTGTCAAGACTTCTGCATCTACCTGTGCATCCTGGCTACTCGGTGCCGAGCCACTAGCAACCACTCCGACCTCAGCAACCGTAGCCGGCACCATTCCAAAAGCCTCTAAATCGTCTCCTGGCACGTCGACAGATGTATGGTGTGTCGCAGAAGACATCTCGCTAGCAGAGTCACACCCAGGAAATTCTTTTTCATAAAAAGTAACATCACGGGACACAAAAAATTCACCAGTCTCCAAATCATACAGTTTCCATCCCTTTTTATCAAGTGGATACCCAACAAAGATACATTTTCTGCTCCTGCTAGCAAATTTAATATAGTGGGATTTCAAATCATACGCATAGCACAGACAACCAAAAATGCGTAGATGATCATACGAAGGAGCCGAGCCATATAAAACTTCATAAGGAGACTTAAAATGCAAGATACTAGAAGGGGTTCTATTTATCAAATAACATGCAGCCAGAACACATTCTCCCCAAAAATCTACGAAAAGAGAACCCTGAAATCGTAATGCCCTGGCTAGATTTAAAATATGTCGATGTTTTCTTTCCACCCTTCCATTCTGTTGAGGTGTCCCAATACAGGATGTTTGGAACAATATACCTTGAGATGAAAAATAATCTCGTAAACAATTAAATTCAGTACCATTGTCACTCTGCACACGACGTATATCAGCCCCAAACTGACGCTTCACCATAGCAATGAATTTAAGAAATATAGAATAAACAGCAGACTTATCCGTCAACAAAATAACCCAAACAGCTCTAGAAAAATCATCCACCAAAGTCAAAAAATATCGTGCCCCATTAGATGACGGAACACGATATGGTCCCCACAGATCACAGTGTATAAGTTCAAAGCATCTCAAAGCACGACTACTACTATCAGGAAAGGCATCACGAGTCTGTTTAGCTTGATGACAAATATCACAAGCCTTATGAGAAAACACACTACTACCAGAGAGAGAAGGTAAAGTCTGTATTACTTTATCTGAGGGATGTCCCAGTCTACTATGCCAAACCTCGGAATTATTCTCTTTGCATGCCAGGATCACCGAAGCCAAAGAAGCTGGAACCTCCCCCAAGAAGTAAAGTCCACCCCTTTGTTCACCTGCTCCAATCATCATCCTCGTACTTCGGTCCTGAACAAAACACAAATCAAGAGTAAATAACATATCACAATTTCTGACACCAATCAATTGGGAGACAGAGATCAAATTGCAAGTCAATGTCGGAACATAAAGAACATCCGTCAACACCAACGAAGCAGTCAAAAATACTTTGTCTCTCAGAATAGCCTCAATAGTGCTCCCATCAGGCAAAATCACAGGACAGACAGGGCCCTCAAAACAATCAACTAAACAGTCACGAGGGCGTGTCGCATGAAGAGTAGCCCCAGTATCGAATATCCAAGGGACAAAAGAATTCTTACCTATCAGACGATCAGAGTTTGAAGAACGAGGGTTGGAAGAATCGTCGTTACCCAGCAAGCTCATCAGTTTCTGCCATTGTTCACCTGAGAGTGGTGAAGGATACCCTCCATACATCATATCCACAGAACTCCCAGCAAGACCAGCAGGGACATCATGACCAGCAGCGACGACATGATGAACAACCCTTACGCTACCAGCACCACGTCCCCCATCACGTCTCTGTGGTGGTGTCGGGCCTCTGCCACCACCACCACTACGTCCGCCTTCACGCCGAGGACGAGTCTCCCACCACTCTGGATAGCCAATCTTGGCAAAGCAAGTTGCAACATCATGACCTATTTTCTTGCAATGAGTACAGACCGTACCTGATTTGTCCCTGGAATCTGAGGTTCTACTATTAGAAGTAGTAGAAATACGAGCTGAAGACTTGATAGCCAGCGCCATCACCTCTTCAGTAGCGGATTGGATCAGAGATTTTCGTATATCCTCCTCCTCACGGACTATCTGGTATGCCCGATCTAAACTTGGCTGAGGATCTTGAGCCAGAAGATTAGATCGGGTATGACCATACAACTCAGCATTCAACCCATACATAAAGTCATGAAAGTGGTCTTCATCCCTCATAGCCTGTAGCTTGGCAGCAAGTTCACCACAGGTACAAGTAGGCAATGGAAAATAAGCAGCTTGTTCATCCCACAAAGACGGTAAATTTCCAAAATAGGTTTCCACAGACATCGATGCCGTTTGTTTGCACTCGGCCAAAGCCACCTTAATTTGTTGCTTCCGAGTGCCGTTGCTAACAACAAATCTTTTCGCCAACAAGTTCCACAATGGAGAAACCTTCTCAAAGTATGGCAAAGATTTTTTCAGAGACGGATCAATGGTATTAAGAACCCATTGAACCAATAGCGCTTGCACGCATCTCCAATCAAACAATTTGCTAGCATCATTAACAGGTTTGACTTCAGTACCCTCCAGAAAAGTGATCTTTCGCCTAGAGATCAGGGAGAGACGTATCGACCGAGACCACTCAGCATAGTTTGGTCCACGAAAAATAATAGGAGTAATGATATTTCCTGGTTGATCAGCAGAACTCAGAAAATATGGATCCTTCGAATTAAGAAAATTTGGATTATATGCACTGCCACCGCCAGTCGCGACAGAGTAGCTGGATGCAGCATCATCTGCCATCGCGGATGTCGGGTGTACAAAAATTTTATACAATGCCGACGAATCGGCCGCTGATGGACAGGGTCGGCGATGAATCGGCCACGATCAGGGGCGCCTGATCTGGCGCGTAGGGGCGAGTGGATATCGGGTGTACAAAAATTTGTACAACTCCGACGAATCTACGAAAGAGATAAAAGAGATTTATATATATATATATATATATATATTTCTTCTTCTTTTCTTTTTCACAAACCGAAAATAAATACTTTGCTTTCCTGGTTGCTTTTGCTTTCCTGGTTGCTTTGCTCACAAACAGATGAGCATGGATGGATGTTGTGAATCACAAACCAACCAGAAGCTTGGCTCTGAGTTGAAGGATCCACGAAAATCTCTGTGTTGAAGCAAAAAAAACACTTCATGTGAAGGCTGTGAGTTGAAAGATCCACGTGAAGGCTTTAGAACTACACCACGTTAAAGAAGCCCTCTTCGGGAGCAAGCTTCTTTTGTTGAACAACGTTGAAGTACTCCTCATATTAGGCGCGGTCGGTGCGGGAGTAGGTGATGCCTTCTTCGGAAGATGGCGGCTAGGGTTTTTCAGAAGGCTCTGATACCATGTAGGAAATAATAATGCCTTGTTCTCATTGCTAGGGTTTGTTACAATATATATAGTGTCTACGTTTGGGCTTATGGGTATGGGCCATATTTACATTGCAAATATTATCTTATAATCTAACAGCTTTTGTGAATAGGTTCAGATCTGAAAAATGGTGGGAGGAGAGAGAAAAAGAGAGGGATTACCATCACTCTCTGCAAGGGGCGATCTTCTGCTCCCCGGTGACGACCAGTTCCTCGTCGTAGATCTTCTTGACTAGCTTCGGATCTAACTCGAAGGAGGAGGCGATGAACTTATTCTTCTTCCAGTTGGTGTCAGCGATGGCGGCGAATGGGTTGTAGATGCCGATTCCATAGATCTTTGCCTTGTGTTAGAATTAGGGTTTGCAAGGACGAGATTAGGAATTAGGGTTTTGTTAGGGTTTATGGTCGAGGATAAGAAGAATCGATGGGAAGTAAATATGTGATAGGAAAAAAATCATCATCAAATGAGTTGGATGAGGAGAGATGGCATGTTTATGACCATATCTTCTTCTCCGATATGGTCTTAGTCGGAGATGAACCGAGGATGGTGGCGATGAAGTGTCTATGAAGAACGGAGGAGGGTAGCGGTGGAGTATGAGAGGAGAAGAAGGGAAGTGGAGAAGAAGAAGAGGAGTTTGTTCTGAAGGAGAAGGAGAATGAGAAAGAGGGAAATTTTTTTGGGGGAAAAAAAAATGAGCGGACAAAGTCAGATTTTGGGAAAAGATTGAAAACCTATTATAACACTTGTGATATTAAGCATTATAAAAGTTCGGGTTATAAATAACATTTTTTATTTAATAACGTTATAATAAGGCCTCTACAGCTTACAACTGTTATATTTGCACTATATTTTGAAATCTTGTATCACTTTATTATAAAGCGTTATATTTATAATTTTATAAGCGTTATATTAAGGATTTTTTTCTTGTAGTAGTACAATTCTCGATGGCATACCATTTCTTTTATCTTTCTTGTACTATTTTCTATCTTTCCTTGCATGTTATTACTGTCAAAGTAGGCTTGTATATTATATGTCTTACTAGTCCCAAGAGGACCTAGTGATCTCTTCAGGTATTAGATAAAGATATCAAGGTATAATACATTGATGGATGATGGTTTCTTCACCAAGACTTCAAGTATATTTGGTCGATGTTATTATCATACTCTTCCTTATTTATATTTTGTCCTATATTGACTCATGTTGTTATTATAGCCTAGTCTTTTATAAGCTTCATCTTCTTCTAACTTGTTCATGATACATGTATTATTGGGGATCCACTCTAATAAATTTATCTATTCTAGAATCAGTGTATTACTGTCTGTTCAACCTTAGTGCAATTGATACGTTATTGTTATCAATATTTAGTGGATTGAGATATAGTTAACCTGACTTTTTAGATAGTTATCTATAGACAACTTATATGTATTCGGGCTAGGCTGGAGTCCACTTGATATGTAGTTGGCATGTATACGTATTCATAACCTTACGTATTCTGGGACTGTGACGTTACAACGTATCAGCACATGACACTGTGAGTGAGTTACATTGTGTTGGCACGAGCTTACGTACTCGGCTTGCTACCGATACAGGCGGTTCGTATATCGGTCCATGTATTGGTTAGACTGAGTATAGTTAGTAACTTGCATTGAGATACTGGTTGTCCAAGTCATGGATATGAATTATGTAACTCATGGATGGAGAATACTATTGGTAGGCGTATGGGACAGACATTTGTATATTAGTCTTAGTGTGCCATATTCTAGGCTATACTAGTGGATATATCCGACAGCGGCCAATGATTAGTATCCGGTACGGTCAAAGAAGTATGCTAGTATATATACCAGCATTAGTTGACGCTAATGCTACTCCATTACCTACCCATACGACCCAACGTCGTCTTCGACGCGTATTCACATAAGATGGATAGTTTGCCCTGTTATTATTCATGTATTTATTTTAGTTCATTATGGCATGTTCTCTAAGGACCTAGTGATCTCTCCAAGTATTAGCTGTGCAGCTAGTATATAGTAGTTTGACAGATGTTGATTGCTGCATCAAGATTTCTAGTATATATAGTTGGTATTTTATTTCATTCTTCCTACTTTGTCGTCCATGATTTACTTTGCTATTTTAACCTATTATTTGTAAGCTTACATTTTTCTCGTGCTTGTTCGAACATATATATTACTGGGTGGCCAACTTCGATATATTATATTCATTCTTGATATTCCTTCATTATTGTGGATTGAGATATAGTTTAGCTAGTTTATATTTAGTTTCTAAACAGTGTAGTACGCCAAGCATAAGTCCATCAAATTGTGAACTTATTCTAGTTTGTATTAGCTGGCATGTTTGTATTTCAGTTTCTATGTATTTTGGAACTGTGGCATGACATATTTTTGTGGTGGCCTATGCAGGTCAGACTATATCGTTTCGGTTACATTACTGTACCGGATGAGTCTGCACTATGATAATGTATTAGAATCTCAATCCACAACTGCTATTTAAATTCTTTTGACTTCTACTATCGTTCTTGAACCTCGTCTTTGTAATCGAACAAACCTCTCTTGAACTCCTTGTGCCAAATCTTTTTCTTTTACGGAAAGACAAATATATGTGCTTGATGAACTATTTCAATTCTACTATGTTCTATACGTAAGTTGGATAGAATAATTTAGGAAGTGATTACTTAAGGACGAGAAGAGCAAATATAGACACCTATACTAGATGGACCGAGTAGGTGAGAGTGGCATTCTTTGCGGTAGAAATTCTTACTTTGAGGATATAGGAAGCCATGTTTGACGGGACTAGGTAAGAAGCTAAGGTGGGTAGAATTTATAGATATTTTTCTAAATTGGAAGTTAGAATAGAGTGCATTAGAGGACTTAACCCTGACGAGAGACGTGAGAACCATTCGATCAAGTCATTTTATCTTTGCTTATAGCTATATAGAGTCTTGAATAGAAATTTACAAGATTCATATGGGTTGGTTAGGAAAATACGAAAGATTTCTCGATCATAAAGGTTGAAGTGAGTAGGCATGCAACTAGAGGAAAAAAAAGTTGGATTTTTATATTTATGTACAGTTACAAATCAGTTAGGAGTGCCAACTTGAAGGACAATAACAAATAGAGCCCGAGGATTTCGTCCTTATAAAACTATTTGATCAAGCATGATGTTCTTGAATAGAAATATCTTTTATAGTCATAATGTACAGGATTTTGAGGAATTTTACGTGGAAGATATAGAAATCATGAAATACATATGTTAGGGGCGAAGAAATTTTCTTGGATAAGTAGCCTAAAGGCTCTACTCTAGAGAGTTGTCATAGGTTGATAATACGAAAGTGATATGTGATCTGGGGTATAGAAATGAGTAGGTAGTATTGAGATAGATTATACAGTCATCTCTAAATTATTGAGACTAGCCTTAAAAATGACCTATTAGGAACCTGGACTAGAGGATTGACCAATAGGGTACATTATGTCAAGGGTATTAGATCTAAGTATTTATTTAACATGGCCTCGACCTTTATCTGGCAGGAAGGTTTAAGAGGTATAAGCGTGTTGTAAGAATTGTATAGCTTGTTTATAGTTAGAAATGGTAGATAATTGGTTATACTACTAATAAATTTAATATAAGAATTATAGGAGTATAGTATAGAGTTAAGGGGTGATTGAGTTTATGGACCGGTTGTGACTTTCTCATTTTTTGTGGTTAGTCATAGTTAAGGACTTGAAAGTAGAGTAAAAATCCTTATCTTAAGTAGTAGACTAGTAAACCCTTCATCGATACATGTTAGTTAGGAACCTTAGAGGAATTGTGACTAAAACAGTGTGTTTGGATTAAGGCGTGTGTCGTAGATATAAAAAAAAAGAATCATTGTAGTAGTACCATGTTTAGGATAAATAATTGATGAGGAGCAATGACGAAATCGTAGAAAATTGTTTTTAGGAATATAGAAATTGAGAAATGTCAATGGAGGGAAGGATTATTGTAAGGACTACCTATGATAACGTAGCAAGGATTGTAGAAAATATATGTCTTAAGCAAGTTGTGTGGTTATGAAATTGAGATTCAAAGAAAGGGATGAGGAGCCTAGCTCGAGGAAATAGATGATACAAAGTTTATGGCAGACAAAGATGAAATTAGAAAATTATTGTGACAAGAAGATATGATGATAAAAATCTAGTATCATAGATTATTGAGACTCGTGATCAAGATTATGATACTCAAAAGACTAACAAGAAATGGAACATCATGAGATGAGAATGAAAGAAAGAAAATTTCATGATAGATATATGAGAGTAACATAGAAGTAGAGCATCCTTAATTAGATTAATAGATGTGATCTAAGGTTTGAGTTGTAAATGATAGATAGTACAATATTTGGAGAAAAAAGTTATTATAGAGGATGGAAAATGTCAAGGAATTATATACTATGCCAAATTTTCAAGAATTGAGGACGGTTAAAGACCTTGGAAGATTTTGAAGTTACATTTGATAAAGCTAAGCCATAGAATGGGGTGAACTAGTGGAAAGGAGACGACAAAGTTTTTCAATGGAATAGGTTAGGTTCTGGCTTAAGATCGACTAATCATATTTTAGGAATCATATACTAGCTTAGGGAACCCGAGTATATAAATTATATCATAATATGACTTTGTGTATTATCCTAAGTGATCAGAAGTTGTAGCGTTAGACCGTTTCATTAACCTTTCATTTTATAATTCTATTCTATGTTCACAATCATAGTTTCGTCATTTGATAGTACAAATTATTTTAATTATGTGATTGAGAAAAATCTTGTTCCCTCCCTAGGAGTGCCATAAATTCAAAATTTAAATCCTTGATTTTTATATCTCCTTGTGCCTAATATTATATCACCTTAGGTACCAAATTTGTCCCCTTGAATTTTTTTTATCCAGTATCTATGAATTGAACCCTAGGTGACTACCTAAATCATGCCTTCTTCTTGTGCAAAATCACTTCTTGTTATAATTTTTCCCTTATCATGATCTACAAACTTCTCCCTTCATGAACCGCTTGGATTTGTTTCTTATCATCAATGGTATGTAATGATCGAACTCCTCTGTACCCCCACCAAGTTATGGTAGATTAAGTAAATTTATTCTATCTTGATCAAGACCTAGCCAATATAGGAATAGTGTTGAGTTAGTAGTAGTTTCTCCTTATAGAGTTGATGACCAATAGCACCATGACGGTACTTAGAACTCTTTAGGAAGCCCTTGAATTTATTTCGCGATACCTAAATTTGAATTCCTTATAGGAAGTAATACCATTCCAGACCTTGATTTTGTGATGTCATTATATAAGTTAGGATAGATCTAGAACTAAGAGTACCTTATTTTCTGGTAGGTTAAGTGAACTTAGAGTCCCTTTGGTACTAGCGTCCTCTAGAAATCGTGTTTGATTAGTTTCTTTTATAGCATATTTCATGTTTTAGTTTTGAGGATACCATGAAGACCAAACAGACGACCAGGAGTACATCTTCAGCAGAGGTTTGCTCGTACCAGACAAAGGAGCGCCCGACTTGTCACTTTTACGGTAAGAAGGAACATGATCAGAGGGATTACAAGACGAAGCTGGAATTATGCCATTGAGTATTTATTAATATTAATATTATGTGTTGCATATTACTGTATGCCAAATTTTAAGGACAAAATTTCCTAAGGTGGGTAGGTTGTAAGCCCTATTATTTTATTTAATATTGTTACTAAAAGATAAATTTTCCTACTATCATTTTATATATATATATATATATATATATATATATATATATATATATATATATATATATATATATATATATATATATATATATATATATATATATATATGGCTTTGATTTTGGAGTATAAGAAATACCAATCTATAGAAACGTTCTTCATGTGTTTTGACCTAGACAAGTTTACCTTCATTTTGATATATCAAATCCCACTCAAACTTGTTCTCTTATATTCTAATTTCGTCGTAACTTTCGGGTCAATTTAGGCCAATTTGTTATCTACCGTAAAACTTGTCGTACTTTCCAACTTAATTTCGGAACTTGGCATCGATCCAACCTAAATGACCCAATATATGATTTTTGATCTATTTTGATCCTGCTATACGCATGCCAATGGTGTCTCACTCAATTGAGTTTCCATGTACTACTTATTTTTAAATGCCATATGAGACCCATTTATAGATTTTTTGGTGTTCAATTCAATTCGAATAATAGTTTGGATCATAACCTAGTCAACCCAACTTAGTGGAGCCTATCTAGGATTGACAAAATCAATTAGAGACATATTTAATTAATTTTTGGATATTTATTAGCAGCCCATATGCATTAAATCCATTGATCTTTGACTGAATCTTCTACCATTCCAAAAATGGAAACCCACTAAATCCGTCTTGCCATATTAGTTGATTGGATGACCAAATCTTCACCAAATTAGTTCAAACCTCCCCCACACAAACCCTAACACCCAGGAGAACCAAACCCTATATATATAAACTGCCATAGATTGGCCACCCTTCCTCCGTATTCAAAAACTCGAACCCTACATGCCCCTTTGGCCGACGACACAAGCACCCAAGGCCGGCCACTTCAACCCCACTTCTAGTCGACTTTTGTGCACTCCACCACCTCCATGATGACTCCAAGAGACCCCTCTTTAACACTATCAAGCCTCGGAGGAGTTTTGTCAATTTATTTGGTCGTTTAGAGGCCGAACTTAATGGTTATTACTAGCCGTATAAAAAATTCCAAACTCAGGTTTGTCATCTTCTAAAATAGGTTTTAAATACTTTTTCTCATCTATTTTTTCTGAAACTAAAACTAATAGATAGACCTATGTGTCTACTCTGATATTCAATTGCTAACTCACACCGTTCCACTCGGTTTTGCCGTGGCGTTCTTTGCACTAAAATTGTTCCAGATTTGACCTATTTTTGTGCGAGGATCTTCCAATGACTTTTGAACCCGTTTGATCTCAAACAAATCCTTGGTAGTATCTCTAACATCACTCTTAATAACATAGTAAATTTACTTATTCATATTTGTAATTATTTCATACGTTTATGGCATCGTTTTTATGATACTAGTTTTTCGGATACCGAAAAATCCACCGTAATCCGACTCCTTGATCTCTAAACTTTATTGGAGTTTAATATGATTTAAATATAATTAATTTAGATAGAAAATTATATTTTCTCTGATTTGTTCTGATTAATTCCAGAATATTTAATTTCTATATTTTTTTATATTGATTCACTTTCAAATTGGACCCATATATGGCATAATTGTGTTTGTAAATTAATGCATTGATTTGAGATTTTTTTTAAATAAATATATATATAATATTCAGAAATTAATGTTTATTTTTTATAAATAAAAGTATATATTTTGGGAATTTAAATAATATTTTCGTAAAATAATATGGTGCTATATATAGTAGCATTATTGGTATATATGGTTGAGTGTTAATTTATGGCTGTTGACTAGTTGTACCTATATAGTATGTGATCCTTGTTATGTAATTTTGACATCAATTCCTTTTATCTCTCAAATTAGTTAGGTTTATTTTAGAATTTAAATATATTATTTTATATTATTTGGTTTCGATTTAATTGACAAGTTGGCATAATAAGCCAATTAGTTAGTATATTTATGAGAAGTGCATTTTTCTATAAACATTATGATTAAATATTATTATTATTAAATTGTTTAAAAAAATATTAAAGAATTTATGATTATTACTTTTAGTTTATAAAAATACTACTTTTATCTAATAACATGATTATATTTGTGTGTAGAATAGTTAGATTATGTATATATTTAATTGTTTCATAAAAAATATATGTATAAATATTTTTCCAAAAATATTTATTATTATTTCAAAATTTAAAGTAGTTATTTGTAATTTATAGAATAATATTTTTGTTATCCCAGTATAATATTTTATGACTATACTTGAATATAAACTAATTTGGTAGATTATGCCTAAGTAGAGACTATAAACGGTAAGTGTATACATGGTATGTGTGAGATCTTTGAGTTAACATTCATTTTAGTTTATTTATAATACTAGGTGTTCGCGATTGTTCGACTACATTTGGAGCTGGAACGATGATTATTTTGTTTCTTTAATGCCAGACAAGATACCTTGCCATCTTGTTACTGATTTATTTTCATGGTATTGTTCTTATATTGCTAGTGTGCTACTCTAGTAGAGTGCATCCAAGTATGACTTGGGTGCCATCGACGGTGGCATCGATGTTGTGGTGTGAGTGCGTGTGTATGACTTAGTTTGTAGACGACGTTCCCGAAAAGTTCTGAAGTTATTCTTAATAACTTCTATGCCTTATCACGTATCATCACAAGACACTATAAGTCAGGTGCATTGTGTTGGCACGAGCTTACGTACTCGACTCACTATCGATACAGGTGATTCGTGTGTCGGTCCATGTATTGATTAGACTTAGTCGAGTTAGTGACTTACATTGAGATATGGGTTGTCCAAGTCATGGATATGAATTGTGAAACTCATGGGTGGGAAAGACTATTAGTAGGCATATGGAACAGACATTTGTATATCAGCCTCAGCATGCCATGTTATAGGCTATACTAGTAGATTAAGATATATCCGACAGCGGCCATGGACTAGTTCCGGTACGGTCGGGAAAGTATGCTAGTACATATACCAACATTAGTTGACCCTAATGCTACTTCATTACCTACCCATACAGTCCAAAGTCGTCTTCAATGTGCATACAGATAAGATGGATATTTTGCCCAGTTAATATTTATGTATTTATTTTAGTTCATTATGACATGTTCTTGTCGTATCTTGTTACGTCCCTCTGAGGGACCTGGTGATCTCTCTAGGTATTAGCTGTGTAGTTAATATATAGTAGTTGGACAGGTGTTGATTGCGACATCAAGACTTCAAGTATATATAGTTGGTATTTTCATTTCATCATCCTACTTTGTCGTCCATGATTTACTTTGTTATTTTAACCTATTATTTGCAAGCTTATAGTTTTTTCAAGCTTATTCGAACATATATATATATTACTGGATGGCCAACTTTAATATATTATATTTATTCTTGATATTCCTTTATTATTGTGGCTTGAGATATAGTTTAGCTACTTTACATTTAGTTTACTAGACAACGTAGTACGTTTAGCATAAGTCCATCAAATTGGAAACTTATTCTAGTGCGTATTAGCTGGCATATTTGTGTTTCAGTTCCTATTTATTTTGGAACTGGGGCATGACAGGAAGTTGATGTTATCCTAGGGATAAAGATCATTCAGACGAAAACTGGAGTGGCATTGTCACAGTCTCATTATATTGAGAAGATGATCACATGCTATGGAAATCAGGACCTTTTGGGGATCGATACTCCGTATAGGTATGACAAGAAGCTAAAGCCAAATACAAGAGAATGTGTCAGACAGTTGGAGTATTCAAGCGTCATCGGGAGTTTGATGTATGCGACCACTGCCACAAGGCCTGACATAGCTTTTGATGTAGGGATGCTGAGTCGGTTCATGAGCAATCCAGGTGTGGAGTACTGGAAACCCTCAAAGAGAGTTATAAGATATCTAAAGAGGACTCAAAAGTATACATTGTACTACTGCGGAGATCCAACAGTAGTGGAAGGCTTCAGTGATGCAAGCTGGTACTGAGAAGTAGAGTGTGAAAGGTCCACGAAAAGATATGTCTTCTCCATGGATGAAGCTTCTATATCATGGAATTTGAAGAAGCAGACTATGCTCTCCAACTCTTCTATAGAATCTGAGTTTTATGCACTGGCAACTGTAGCGTATGAAACATAATGGCTTCGGAAGCTCATGTATGATCTTCCATTGGTTGGTGCATAGATTCTATCGACACCGATATACTGGGATAACCAGGCGACTACAAGGGTGGCATAAAATGACCTCTTCAATGACAAGAAGGTGACTGTGCTATTGAGGCACATGACAGTGAATGGTCTCATAAAAAGAGGAGTCATTGTCGTGGTTGATGTTCGGATCCAGGACAATCTGACATATCTGTAGCTCCCCTTTCCGAAAATTTTGAAATATTTTACTATTATTCATTTTATTGTCAATATTATCAAGGATATTATTATAATATAATAGTATTTTATTAATACTGGTTATATTATTATTGTCAATAAATGTTATAGATATGCATATTCATATTTATAAAAAATAGGCTCTACATAGGAATGATGCTTTTGGATTTATTTAGAATTTATGGAGTTATTTAGATGTAAAGATATATGTGTGGAAGTGTATGTGAATAGGAATATATGTGAATATATATATTAAATATATGTGTATGTAGATATATAAATAAATACTGAATATGTGTATGTGTAGGAATATATATAAACTTATATTAAAATATATGTGAGCATATATATATATATATATATATATATATATATATATATATATATATATATATATATATATATATATATGTAAATATTATATACGTGCGTATTTGTATATATATGAGCGTATTAAGTAGTATATTTACATATATGTGTATATACATATATATGAATAGATTTGCTAAATAGAAAAAAAATAGGAAAAGAATAAGAAATAGGAAAAGAATAAGAAAAAGAAATAGAAAAAGAAAAAGAAAGAAAATCAATAACAACCCAGCAATGGGCCAAGCCCGAGCTGGGCACCCCCTCTGCTCGATCCTCAGAAGTTATATATATACGCTCGTATATATTTTGAGATGTCGACGAGAAACCCTAGAAAAACCCCAAGCATCCGAAGCCCAGAGCACCCTCGACCTCTCCCAACACATGGCGACCCATCCCCATCCCCCAGGCGCCGGCACGCGCCGCTGGACCGCCGCGCGCGGCCGCGCGAGTCGCCGGAAGCCACACAACAGAGCAGACAGTAGCAGCACGGTACGGTTGTAGGTACCATCTTCGCTGATCGGTTTCTTCCCCAATACTTAACCGTTTTAAATTTCGTAAACTAATCTAGGAACCTTATATGACCCCCTAGAGATCCTAACAAGTAGAATCTAATATGTTCGAGCCCTTGATTCGCAAAATCGAGTCAAACTTCGACGAAAAACTGTTTTTGAACAGTTCGTAGAACAGTCCACACACCCTGTTTGGAAGGCAGATTTCTGCCAAACCACCTAGAATTTAGGAAATCCCTTAGAGGGAGTTAAGGACAACGTAAACAGGATTAAAACCCTGTTATTAGTTTTAATTATAGTTAATTAGATATCAAGATAAACCAGTTTGAAAATTAAGAAAAACTTGGCGATAACAGTTTAGAAATTTAGAAAACTCTCCGATACCACGTGCTTCCCGCCAATTCGGGCGATGTGGTCACGAACCGAAGGCATCGAAAGGTGCGTAATGGCTTCATGGTCGTGTCGACTTTGGCGGAATTCAAATTGGTCGCGTGTGTGCGACGAATTTGATGTGTATCCGTCGAAATTTACCGTATCAGCCTCTGTGCAAATTTCTCAATTACTTTGTGCACGTTCGTCAGATCGAGACGAAACTTGCGCCAACAGGACCATATCGTTTTTCTGGTCCTGTACGCCAAGTTTGTCCGATTTGAGACAGTTGAATCGGAACGCCGTTTTGCAGGCCCCACGGTCCGATCCAACGGACAATTTTGTGCACGGCCCGCCGGAATTCAACTTTGGACATATGGTTGGGTTCGTATCGGAAAACCGGACCAGTTGACATATAGTTTGATGACTTTAGAGACCATTGACTCTGACACACTTTTCGGTGTAAAGTGGGTCCAATGGCGGACATCGTTTTTGCCCGAAATTATCGTTTTGCCCCTGTGTCCAGAATTGGACTTAAGGACAGGCAATTCGAGCTAATTTGACTATTCTAAGAATGTTGGTAATATTTATTTCAGCATCTGGAGACTTCTGCATGTGTTGACTGATTGTGGCTCGTTGAGTGGTATAATATTATTGGTTTCTCCAGCTTAGGACCTCAGGCAAGTGCACTTTCTGATTGTTTTCGATTCATAGTAGTCTTTTCATTTTATGTCTATACATATATCTTGCTGCTTGTTGACACGCTCGTCACACGGAGTAGTTGGGAGGAGAAATATCTTAGTAGACATGTGGACTACCCAGAACTATCCCCCGTGTCTTTCGTGAATGATAGCAGCTGCACACGACACGTGCAGTGTGCCGTATTTACCCTCTAGCCGTTCACATGTCAAAATGGATATTTCACACCATCTAGGTAGATGTCTTTTATTTTTCTTTTTCATCTCCACCGTGCCATGTCATCAGTACTTTCCAGTTTTTATATCTCATATGTTATCTTCATGTCTTGTTAATTCTATTGTGTTTTCGTATTGTCGTCGGTTTGTGTACTTGTTCCATTCTTGACTGGAAACCATCATTTTTCAGGATTAGCTGTGGCTACACTTAGCTTGGGAGATTTGGGCGTACTTGCAGACAGAAACCTAGAAATAGATTGCAGTTGTATCATTTCCATAAATTGTAAAACTTTGTATTTCCTTTAAATATATATGTGGTAACTGTTGTAATAAATTTAGAAATGTGAATGAGCAGCAAATGTTATATTTTTGAGCATTTATTTCTTGCAGGCTTGACAGCGTTCTACCGTCGACTCTGCGGTGTAGGCTGGCTTGGACACGTCTCGTATCCGAAAAGCGGGTGCGGGTCGTGACAAGTTTTTGTGGTGGCCCATGCAGGTCAATTTTCACAAAAGATTGTGAACTCGTGATGGTACTTAAGTTAGTCGTACCATTGTGAGCCTGCGCCCAGGAAATGTTCATTCCCAATTAGGATTAAAATAATTTAGGAGAATAACTAGGACTAGGAGTCCTTTGTTCAAATTGACCGTTGGGTAGTTAAGGTTATTAGATAGGCCATACAATTTAGATAGCTTGCTAGATCGCTATAGGTACACTCTTACTTTTGATATGACAATGTGATCCAAAGTGGATATACCATTCGCTTGATATGTTAGGATTGCCTAGAATTAAAGCTTTAATCTTGATGAACTGTTTAATTTTCTTTTGCTTTAATAGATATAAATCTTATATCATGAGTTAGAATCGTCTATTTTAAATTCTCTTTTGCTGTAAGGAGTTAGTTTATAATTTTTGATTCTGTTATTCATGTACGAATCTCGAGTTAGATTTGATTTAAAGTTTTCCCTCAGCCATTTGAAATATATATGAGATAAAGATTAGGATGTTCTTACTTTCCTTGTCTTCAGTTATTTCCTCCCCAATCAACCTTTTACCTTAAGGATTGAGACCTATAGGCAGATGTGTACGCTTTTCTATTATAGTCAACTATTTGAATTTCTAGCAGCTCCTCGAAGTCCTTAGGAATATAGTTAGAGTAATTTAACAACTACGATGACTAGACAGCAGCGCACTGTCTCCAATTACCTGAGAGCGGAGAGTGTGGTAGCTTGCTAGATCCCTATAGGTACACTCTTACTTTTAATATGACAATGTGATCCAAAGTGGATATACTATTCGCTTGATATGTTAGGATTGCCTAGAATTAAAGCTTTAATCTTGATGAACTGTTTAATTTTCTTTTGCTTTAATAGATATAAATCTTATATCATGAGTTAGAATCGTCTATTTTAAATTCTCTTTTGCTGTAAGGAGTTAGTTTATAATTTCTGATTCTGTTATTTATGTACGAATCTCGAGTTAGATTTGATTTAAAGTTTTCCTTCAGCCATTTGAAATATATATGAGATAAATATTAGGATGTTCTTACTTTCCTTGTCTTTAGTTATTTCCTCCCCAATCAACCTTTTACCTTAAGGATTGAGACCTATAGGCAGATGTGTACGCTTTTCTATTATAGTCAACTAGTTGAATTTCTAGCAGCTCCTCGAAGTCCTTAGGAATATAGTTAGAGTAATTTAATAACTGCGATGACTAGACAGCAGCGCACTGTCGCCAATTACCTGAGAGCGGAGAGTGTGGGTTCACTACAGCCAGCATCGTACTGGCGAGGCACAACCCATAGAATTGAGATCATTTCGAAGAATTGTAGTTTATGGAACATTGCTAAAACTATGTCCTAGTTGACCTCTTTAGATCTTAGATACTCTCATGTCAATGTAAGGTAGAGTACCTGATGGCCTATCACAATTGAATTACGGAACCAAGGGTTTGCCACAGCCAGAGTATACGGGCGAGGCATAATTCTCGATAAAATGATTTCAGATGTGATTACAAGTTTATGAAACTAAAGAAAATAGGAATATGCCCAGTGTATGACCCTAAGATCCAAAACCAATACTAGTGTAAGTTCTGTAAGTTGAGTAGAATGTCTCCCAACCTAGCATTTTGTGGTCCTTGTGATCTATTGACGAGGTAAATGACTGACACTAATAGGTTTACCTGGAGTGTAGAATTCAGAAGTCCATAACCCATTAGTCGACCAAGGCCTTTTGAATAGAAGATAGTAGGATTGACTGTATAAGCAATAACACCAGGTGCGGTTTTGATTTTTCCAAAAACTCAAACTACTTATTCCTCCTTTCAAAAATCTCGCATATTTATATTTTGACTCTCTTGACCAATGCTACTATTACAGTCTAGTTTTTGCAAGCTTCCTTTTTAATCAAGCTTGATTCAAGACATATGGTTATTGGGGACGCCCGCTAACATATTGTCTAATCAGAATCATTGTATTACGGTCTGATCAACCATGATACATTTGGTTCGCTCTTCATTTAATTACCCTACGTGGATTAAGATATAGAGGTATCCAGGATCTCATCCGCGACTGTATTGACAATTCCTTTTGAATTATACATCTGTCCTTAAATCACGTAATTGTATTCGATGACATCTTTCTTGAATTTCTTATTGCTTTTGTCTTTCACTAATTGGAAAGACGAACACTCGTATTTGATAGATAGAGAGTATCCCCATGGCTATGATAGTTGTATATACAAGTGCAGCTACCATCGGCCAGCCAGTGACTAGAAACTTGCCTTGAGTAACTCGTCCTCCCTTCGACAATAAACCTACTATCCTAATCTTCTAGTTATTGGAGTCTGAGAATGATTAGGATCTTTTCCTTGATCAAATGCCAACCTAGGAGACTATCTATTCTCAAGAGAACAAATGTTGTGAGCCTCTAACCATTTATTTGAAGCTTGGTTTAACTCGAACCCTTGTGACAATGGACTGGAAGGTTTGACACAAATACAAATTCATGACTCAGTTGTTAGAAATCTTCTCATATAATGTGCCTTAGAGTTGGTTACCCCGTCGACAACTCACGTATACCGTGGACGAGTAGGTCATTCTATTTTATCGACCATGTGTCATTGCACACGCACTCATTTTCCAACTATTGAGGAACGACCCTTGACTTGACTTATATCTACCGTATCCCGTTACGTCGTGCCTTATTCTTCATTAACAAGAGTAGGGGTATAACATCCGGACTTTGGAATTTTTCTAACCTCATTATTCCTAAAATCCTGCCCTAGCTTCTAAGGTGGATAGACTGTGAGCCTCTTAAAATTTTAGGATATACCAGGATTACCGATTGATTAGAATGATTTTTATTAGGATAATGATTATTTCCCATGGACTCCCATTTTCTATTTAGATTATTTCGTGTCCCCGGCAGTGCCATTAATATTCGGAGCACGAGACCAGTTGTTACCTCCTAGTAAATTTTATATACAAGACCTAGACAAGTCCACCTTCTTTTAGGTATATTATGTCCCACTCAAACTCGTCCCCTTGTACTCTATTTTTGTACTACGACTTTTAGGTTAAAAGGACTAGCTATAACCCTTACCATAATACCGGTATATTTTTCGACTTCCAATAGAGACTCAACCTCGACTCGAACCTTTCGACCCAATATATAGTGGTGATCTACTCAAAGCCACTATGCACATGCCACTAGTGTGCCACCCAATTGCGGCCTCATGTGCTACTTAAACACAAAAGTCAATGAAGGCAAATTTTTGGGCTTTAGGAACTTAGCTAACCAACCTGACTGGCAACTAGCTCAACCACTTGAGTTAAAGCCTATTCTACGTTACTCTAACCTAGTAGACATAGTTTTATCTTGGGATCTTGTCTAGTCCATATAGATTGAAACCCAATATTCATCTAACCAACGACTGATATCAAAATAGAGAACCCAGTAAGACCACAATCTTGATTTTTCAAATTCCATTCCATTATGGAACCTTGTTAGAATTAGAACTTCGAGAACGGAACTTCTGTATTGCACGGATTGCAGGCCCCTCTAAGAAATAAGGGTTCTTCGACGTAGCAAGTAACTGAACTAGAGTAGTCCAATCTAGCAAATAAGTCAATGGTTCGTAAACTTTCTTTCTACCTGCATCATTGGAAACTCTCTACCGCTCTTGAAACTTCATAATTGCTCTCGATTGTCCTTTCTTATCTTCATGTCCTTCCTATTTCGAAGCGACGAATGGTCACGCTCAGTAGAATTTATTAATATTTCTTAGCTACTTGTATAAATTTGTTGCTTGTTAAATTTTGGGGTGCTTGATAGATAGGAGAGGAATATATATGTCCTATGCAGTAGATATCTGTTGGTAGGGTTGTTAGCAACTAGTTAGGGGATTGTAAGATTTTAGTTTTGAGGAGTAGTATGACCAAAGGTGGGTAGAAGTCCTCGATGATTCGTAATTACGAAATGGCTAGGAGGAGGTATAAATAATTCTGAGAAATAAAATGTGAGAAGATTGCGGTAATAGTGGATTTATTCTTTTATTTTTTATTTGAATTTTAGGCATGTTTAAGAGTTAGAATTTTGAGGACGAAATTATTTTTAAGGTGGGTAGATTTGTAGCTCTCCTTTCCAAAAATTTTGAAATATTTTACTATTATTCATTTTATTATCAATATTATCAAGGATATTATTATACAATAGTATTTTATTAATACTGGTTATATTATTATTGTCAATAAATGTTATAGATATGCATATTCATATTTATAAAAAATAGGCTCTACATAGGAATGATGCTTTTGGATTTATTTAGAATTTATGGAGTTATTTAGATGTAAAGATATATGTGTGGAAGTGTATGTGAATAGGAATATATGTGAATATATATATTAAATATATGTGTATGTAGATATATAAATAAATACTGAATATGTGTATGTGTAGGAATATATATAAACTTATATTAAAATATATGTGAGTATATATATATATGTAAATATTATATACGTGCGTATTTGTATATATATGAGCGTATTAAGTAGTATATATACATATATGTGTATATACATATATGAATAGATTTGCTAAATAGAAAAAGAAATAGAAAAAGAATAAGAAATAGGAAAAGAATAAGAAAAAGAAATGGAAAAAGAAAAAGAAAGAAAAGCAATAACAACCCAGCAATGGGCCAAGCCCGAGCTGGGCACCCCCTCTGTTCGATCCTCAGAAGATGTATATATACGCTCGTATATATTTTGAGATGTCGACGAGAAACCCTAGAAAAACCCCAAGCATCTGAAGCCCAGAGCACCCTCGACCTCTCCCAACACCTGGCGACCCTCCCCCAACCCCCAGGCGTCGGCACGCGGCTGCGCGAGTCGCTGGAAGAGACACAACAGAGCAGACAGTAGCAGTACGGCAGCGGTTGCAGGTACCATCTTCGCCGACCGGTTTCTTCCCCAATACTTGACCATTTTAAATTTCGTAAACTGATCTAGGAACCTTATATGACCCCCTAGAGATCCTAACAAGTAGAATCTAATATGTTCGAGCCCTTGATTCGCAAAATCGAGTCAAACTTCGACGAAAAACTATTTTTGAACAGTTCGTAGAACAGTCCCCACACCCTGTTTGGAAGGCAGATTTCTGCCAAACCACCTAGAATTTAGGAAATCCCTTTAAAGAGAGTTAAGGACAACATAAACAAGATTAAAACCCTGTT
This sequence comes from Iris pallida, assembly GCA_029216955.1. Lineage (NCBI taxonomy): Eukaryota > Viridiplantae > Streptophyta > Magnoliopsida > Asparagales > Iridaceae > Iris > Iris pallida. The sequence goes on from JANAVB010023800.1 coordinate 3,992,613, forward strand.
ATTAGTTTTAATTATAGTTAATTAGATATCAAGATAAACCAGTTTGAAAATCAAGAAAAACTTGTCGATAACAGTTTAGAAATTTAAAAAACTCTCCGATACCACGTGCGTCCCGCCAATCCGGGCGACGTGGTCACGAACCGAAGGCATCGAAAGGTGCATAATGGCTTCGTGGTCGTGTCGGCTTTGGCAAAATTCAAATTGCTCGCATGTGCGCGACGAATTTGATGCGTATCCGTCGAAATTTACCGTATCGGCCTCTGTAAAAATTTCCCAATTACTTTGTGCACGTTCGTCAGATTGAGACAAAACTTGTGCCAACAGGACCGTATCATTTTTCTGGTCCTGTACGCCAAGTTTGGTCCGATTCTGAGACAGTTGAATCGGAACGCCGTTTTACGGGCCCTACGGTCCGACCCAACGGACGATTTTGTGCACGGCCCGCCGGAATCCAACTTTGGACATACGGTTGGGTTCGTATCGAAAAATTGGACCTGTTGACATATAGTTTTATGACTTTAGAGACCATTGACTCTGACACGCTTTTCGGTGCAAAGCGGGTCCAACGACAGAAATCATTTTTGCTCAAAATTACCGTTTTGCCCCTGTGTCCAGAATTGGACTTAAGGACAGGCAATCCTAGCTAATTTAACTATTCTACGAATGTTGGTAATATTTATTTCAGCATCTGGAGACATCTGCATGTGTTGACTGATTGTGGCTCATTGAGTGGTATAGTATTATTGGTTTCTCCAACTAAGGACCTCAGGCAAGTGCACTTTCTGATTGCTTTCGATTCAAAGTAGTCTTTTCATTTCATGTCTATACATATATCTTGCTGCTTGTTGACACGCTCGTCACACGGAGTAGTCGGAAGGGGAAATATCTTAGTAGATTTGTGGACTACCCAGAACTATCTCCCGTGTCTTTCGTGAATGATAGTAGCTGCATACGACACGTGCAGTGTGTCGTATTTACCCCCTAGCCATTCACATGTCGAAACGGATATTTAACACCACCTAGGTAGATGTCTTTTATTTTTCCTTTTTATCTCCACCGTGCCATGTCATCAGTACTTTCCAATTTTTATATCTCATATGTTATCTTCATGTCTTGTTAATTCTATTATGTTTTTGCATTGTCATCAGTTTGTGTACTTGTTCCATTCCTGACTGAAAACCATCATTTTTTAAGATTAGCTATGGCTACACTTAGCTTGGAAGATTCGGGTGTACTTGCAGACAGAAACCTAGAAATAGATTGCAGTTGTATCATTTCCATAAATTATACTTTGTATTTTCATTAAATATATATGTGGTAACTGTTATAATAAATTTAGAAATGTGAATGAGCAGCAAATGTTATATTTTTGAGCATTTATTTCTTACGGGTTTGACAGCGTTCTACCGCCGACTCTGCGGCGTAGGCTTGCTTGGACACGTCTCGTATCCGAAAAGTGGGTGCGGGTCGTGATAATATCCATTCACCAAAGGTCTCAAGCACCAGTTGGCGAAGACACATCAAGAAAAATACGCTTGAAGATATTATGATATTGTGTCTTTGTAATTCTACTATAAAATTTTATGCTATTAGTTCAAAGAGAAATCTACTAGAAATCTAGCTTTTTGGTTCAAAGAAGGATCATTCAATGGAAGAATATAAGTGACAATGGGTACTCCTTTGAGACTTTGAGGGGTTATGGATCCAGAACCACTATTGTCTACTGTTTATTCTTTTTATAGAATAAAGTCCTTTGGAAGGATGGTTTGGAATCCTTATTGAGTTCTCGGACATTTGGAATATCCGGCATGCTTTATAGGAAGCACAAGTAGCATAATACTACAAAGGAGCATCGTACTTCATGCTACAGTGGGGTGACACCACCAAGAGGTACCTCGTGAGGGTAAAGCTTCGACTTTGGTCCATGTCATAGCGGCTTAGCAATGTATATAGGCAAGTGGCCTAATGCTGTAGAATGAAGAGTGGTAGGCAACAGTACAAAGAGACTGAGACCTCATGTTATAGTAGTGTGACACCATAAGAGGTAACTAGAAAGGGTAAAGACTTGGCTTCGCGAGCCATGTCACAGCGGCGTAACACTGAAAGGAAGTAAAAGGCTTCACGCTGGGTAGGTTGGTACTACAAAGAGGCTAGTGTTGCCCAAACTGGATCACAGTCAACCAAATATTGACACATTGACAATATGATACTTGTCATAATTCAATATGACACATCAAGATAAGAACTCAGTGCAAGACGGACGTCGTCTCTCTCCTGCAGCGTACTCATTTTCAGAGTCTGTACTATTTTATATTTATTGAGTCTAGCAAAATGTAAACTAAGTAGAATTGGGTACTTGGCTTAAACCTTATCCCCAAACAAACCCAAAGCTCCACCAAAAGCCAAACTAGCCCACAAAGGTCCAACTGAACTTTCTGTCAGCATGGAGACAGAGTTCCGGCCGAACTCTGCCTCCACACAGAGTTCGGGCCGAACTCTGTCCCCTAATTTCCAGGACCCTAATTTTTAGGGTTTGCTGTATGCTAGTTGTCCAACGGCCAAAAATTTGAATTCATGACACAGAATTCTGGTCGAATTCTGCCTATCCCAACTAGTATAAATAGGCCTTGAATTCTCTCATTTTTATTCATCCAATTATCTCTTCTTCTCTTCTCTATAAGCCTCATACAAGTCTTAACATTTCCATCTACTAGACACAAGCTTCCTATGCCTAAAAGTGCTCAGTGCTATTCAGTTAGAAGTTCGTGCAAGAGTCAAGAAAGTCACTTGGAAAATTCTAAGCATCGCCAGAGCAATCTTTGTAAGAAGTTGACGTGCTCTTCTGAAGAAAAGGTACGGGGTGTAACTACTATTTCATAAATAGTGGATTTAATCATGAGTTAGAGTTCTCAGGCCTGGACTAGTCCTACATAAGGAAAACCATGTTAAATGGATTGTGTTTGCGTATGCTCTATTAATCTTTTTATTTCCGTATTTACTACTCTGATTATTTACTGTTGGTGAAAAGAGTTAATTTTTATTTGGACATTATTATAAACTCTATTCACCTCCTCTAGAGTTGCCTATCTGTTCTTCAATTGGTAGCAGAGCTCTGTTCTTTTAACAAGGACTAACATCATAGAGATGATCCATGGAACAACACAACCTATGTTTTCCAACCATGGTGAGGGATAGTCCACTCATAGGCCAACCCTATTTGACAGAACCAACTACACCTATTGGAAAACTAGGATGAGTTTCTATCTCAAGTCTCTAGACTTTGACCTGTGGACCATTGTCACCGATGGTTACAAAAAGTCCGCCAGAATAGTTGTCGAGGGAGATCTCATCGAAAAACCCAATGACAAATATTCTGACGAAGAAACAAAACATGCAAGTCTAGATGCTGGAGCTATTAATGCTCTTTTCTGTACAATAGACAGGAATGAATTTAACAGGGTCTCGACATGCACCACCTCGTACGAAGTATGGAAGCTTATGGAAGTGACGCATGAAGGAACCACTCAAGTCAAGGAATCTAAGATCAGTCGTCTGACTCAAGAATACGAGGTATTCAAGATGAAGCCGAACGAGACGATCACTCAAATGTTCACAAGGTTCCTTGACATCATCAATCCTCTTTCATCTCTTGGCAAACAATACTCCAATCATGAGAAGATCCGTAAGTTACTTAGGGGGCTACCGAAGATCTGGAACCCTAATGTAACAGCAATTATAGAAGGCAATAATCTCACCAAAATGTCTATGGAAACTTTGATGGGAAAGCTGATGACCTACGAGCTCGACCACAAAGATTTCGACGAACCTGCTCCAAAGGCAAAAGAGATTGCCCTAAAAGCTCATCGTCGAAGGGCTAATCCTGAAGAGACTGACAACGACAATTCTGAAGGTGATGATCAAGCTTTTCTAGTCCGTAACTTCAAGAAGTTCCTTCGTTTCAATCAAAAGAAGACGGAACAACAAGAAGACGACGAGGAAGAACCAACGTGCTATGGCTGCAAAAAGACTCGACATGTTCGAAAGGACTGTCCCTTTGCAAAGAAAGGTAACAGATATGAGAAGCCCTACAAGAAGCCCTCTTCACGAAAGTACGCCAACACTAGTATTTGGCACGAAAGCGAAGCCAGTGATTCTGAGGAAGATGATGACTCTCCTCGAGATACTGCTAATGTCTGCCTAATGGCAACATCCGAGAAGGTAACTAGCGAAACTCTTGATGACTTTACATTTGATGAACTTGGCGATACCTTTAATGACTTACTAAATAATCACAAGAAAGTCATTAGTAAATATAAGCATGCCATGGAGAAAATCAAAGGCTATGAAATAGAGATTCAAAAACTTTCTTCTTTACTTGATAATGTTAGAGACACTTCACCCACGAATGTCACTGATGAGGTGTCCAAGCTTAAATTAAGCTTACATAATGCCAAAACACTTATTGAGAAGCAAACACGTGAGATCTCAGCACTCAACAAAGAGCTTACTTAAGAAAAGAACAAACACAAGATCTCTATTTCTAAGATTGATGGTCTGAATGCTAAGTGCAATGAACTGAATGCTGTCTCTAAGAAATTAGAGATCAGATTGGGGAAATATGTTGCTCAACCTCAAACCCAATCATACAGTCACAAAACACACACAAAATAACAGACCACTCATAATAGTAAAACACGTCACCCACATGCAGCACGGAACCATGCTTATTACTCCCATGCAGCACGTAAACTATATGCACGTAGATATCACTCTCAATCTACTCATAACTATTATCTTGCTACTGCACATAGACATAACTATTATCCTGCTGCTACACATAGTTACTATCCTGTTGTTTCACATAACTATCACCATACTGCATATAGACATCACTATCAACCTGCTCCTAACACAAATAGGCATGCTACTTGCACATACTGTGGATTACATAGTCATATCTCACCACAGTGTAGAATTAGGAAATTAGTTGATATTAATCTATATGCATGGGTACCGAAGACTAACATTTCAGGACCCACAAGAACTTGGGTACCAAAGGTCACATCTACTCGTGATGTAGGTGGACCTTCCTTCTTCAACTAAAAGCAAGTGGATTCTTGATAGTGGATGCTCGCGACATATGACGGAAGACGCAAATATTTTTGCATCACTATCGATAAAGAGGAAAGGATATGTATCCTTCGGTAACAATTTAAAGGGCTACATCATAGATAATGGTACTTTTGGTTATCCTCCTTCTCCTGTAATAAAGGATGTCTGCTTAGTGACCGAGTTAAAGCATAACCTGCTCAGCATAAGTCATCTTGCTGATCATGGATATGATATTAACTTTGGAAAGAATAAATGCTATATTTATGATAGGTCAACGGGAGATATTGCTTTTGAAGGGATAAGAGAAGATAACATTTATATTTTCTATCTATCTAGAAATACTAACAGTGCAGGAAGATGCCTCTACGCCCATAAGGATGAAAGACTTTTGTGGCACCAGCGTCTTGGTCATGCCAATATGGATACTATATCCAGGTTGTTGACAAAGAAGCTAGTAAGAGGTCTGTCCAATATCACATTCAAGAAGGACACGGTATGTGCCGAATGTGAACTGAATAAGGCAACCAAATCTTCATTTAAATCTATAAACATTGTAAGTACTACTAGACCCTTGTAATTACTGCACATGGACTTATTTGGGCCCAGTAGAGTAGCCAGTCTTTGTAGAAAACTCTATGTATTTGTTATTGTAGATGATTTTCCAAGATTTACTTGGATTTTCTTCCTTACAAACAAAAGCGATACTATTTCAGTTTTCAAAATCTTTGCAAAAAAGGTCCAAAACGAAAAAGGCTACATGATTACTCGAATCTGAAGTGATCATAGAGGCGAATTCAAAAATTCTAATTTTAAAATTTTTTACGAAACAAATGGTTTTGATCATGAGTTTTTTTGTCCTAGAACTCCTCAACAAAATGGTGTTGTAGAGCGGAAGAATAGGACTCTTGGAGATATGGCTAGAGCCATGTTGAATAAATTTTTACTTCCGAAATATTTTTGGAGAGAAGCTGTCAGTATAGCTTGCCATATTTTAAATAGGGTGCTCATTCGACCTATTTCGAAGAAAACACCCTATGAACTTTGGTTTGGTAGGACTCCTAATGTCTCTTATTTTAGAGTGTTCGGTTGTCGCTGTTTTATCCTAAATACCAAAGACAACTTAGGCAAGTTTGATGCCAAAGCTGATGATGGTATTTTTCTTAGCTATGCTGCCAAGAGTAAGGGATATAAAGTGTTCAACAAACGCTCAATGATTGTAGAAGAATTTACTAATGTGTCTTTTGATGAAGAAAATAGTACAATGGCTATCCCCGACGATGATGTTGAACCATCAACTTCTATACCGATGAATACCACCCCTGAAACCAATTCCCTGGAGGGTTTACCAAAGAAGTTCGAGTTCAAGTCGTCACAGCCAGAAAACTTGGTCATAGGTGAGGTATCACGCGGAGTAAGTACTCGATCATCTTTAAGAGATTCTATTGCTAACACTGCTTTTATTTTGCAAATTGAGCCTAAAAATGTTTTAGAAGCTTTTAATGATAAATTTTTTATTTTCGCTATGCAAGAAGAACTCAACCAATTCGAAAGAAGCCAGGTCTGAAAACTTGTTCCTAAACCAGCTAACCATTCGATTATTGGTACTAAATAGGTTTTTTGTAACAAAGTAAATGAAGATGGTTCAGTCACTCGCAACAAAGCTCGTCTAGTAGCTCAAGGATACAACCAAGAGGAAGGTATCGACTACGATGAGACGTATGCTTCGGTTGTAAGACTTGAATCCATTCGAATGCTTTGTGCCTTTGCAAACTTTCAGAATTTTAAATTTTTTCAAATGGATGTCAAAAGTGCTTTTCTGAATATTTTTATTAAGGAGGAAGTTTTTTTAAAACAACCCCTGGTTTTGAAAATCACAAATTTCCCAACCACGTTTTCAAGCTTAAGAAAGTGCTCTATGGCCTCAAACAAGCTCCCAGAGCTTGGTATGAACGCCTAAGCAATTTCTTACTAGATAAAGGTTTTTCAAAAGGGAAAATTGACACTACACTTTTTATCAAAACTTTTTAAGACACCATTCTTTTAGTTCAAATTTATGTTGATGATATCATATTTGGGTCCACTAATGAAAATCTATGCCAAGATTTTGCTAAGTGTATGCAGAACGAATTTGAGATGAGCATGATAGGGGAGCTCAATTACTTCCTCGGACTGCAAGTCAAACAAACATCGCAAGGAACATTCATCAGCCAGTCAAAATACACAAAGGATATGCTGAAGAAGTTTGATCTTGACAACGTCAAACCAATAAGCACTCCCATGGCTACTACGACCAAGCTGGAACCTGATGAAAACGGTAAACCTGTTGACCAACGTAAGTATCGAGGTATGATTGGTAGTCTACTTTACCTAAGTGCTAGTCGTCCCGATATTATGTTTAGTGTTTGTCTGTGTGCTCGCTATCAAGCTAGTCCTAAGGAATCACACATGTCCGCCATTAAGCGTATCTTTCGATACCTTAAGGATACTGTTACAGTGGGCTTGTGGTATCCCAAATCCACATCCTTTGACCCTATTGGTTATTCGGATGTAGATTTTACGGGATGCAATGTCGACCGTAAAAGTACGAGCGACATGTGTCATTTATTAGGCAAGGCTCTAGTCTTATGGTTTAGCAAGAAGCAGAATTCTGTCGCACTATACACAACAGAAGCTGAATATATCGCAGATGGTCATTGTTGTGCACAAATTCTGTGGATGAAGCAAACCCTTGCAGACTACAACCTATCTTTTATGCACATTTCTATATTCTGTTATAACACTAGCGCTATCAACCTTACTAAGAACCCTATATGTTACTCACGCACGAAACACATTGAAATTCGTCACCACTTTTTGCGTGATCATCAACAAAATGACACTATAAATTTAGAATTTATTGACACTGATCATCAGCTAGCAGATTTCTTTACAAAACCACTATCTGAAGAGTGATTCAACTTTCTTTGTCGTGAATTAGGAATTTTGGATGAAATAGTTATTCATTAAATTGGCCTGCGTAAATATCGATTATGTCATATATCTTTATGGTGACTTTGCTATGTGTACAAGCCAAAAGGATTCTTCTGACAACAAGGCGTAAAAGCTAAAGCGACACGGTGCACTAGTCTTCGGACTACCGCTAGCTGGGATCCGGCCCCTACAGGTACCCCATGGCAATTTCATCGTAATGATCGTTGTCATACATCCATGTTTATTATATGGTTCAATTTCATTTGTAACTTAGTTAATTCAATTTTTTTTTAATCAATTCCATTTATTACATTCATGGTTTCTTTCACAATCACACTTTTGATTTTCATCAAACTTTTGCAAATTGTTTCATATTTTATACTCCATAAATTTTTCTCTAACCTTTGGTAAAAATTTTTCCCTGTTTTGAGTTCTGGTCTCAGCACCCAGAACTCGGGCCGAACTTTGCCTCACACAAAGTTTGGGCCGAGTTCGGTCTTCTATTTCTAGAACCCCCGACTGTTCTAAGCCATCCATCTGTTTTGATCCTACGGTCCAGGATCAACCCGACCATAAGACCCTACATTCATATTTTTAGGAATTCCTTCTCTCTCTCTTCTCCATTGCCACCTCTAAACCCTCTCCAACTTCATCCTCTCCAAACCCTAATCCTAGAATTCTCAATCTAGTGTAGTTTTCTTCCCCAAACTCAAGGAGAATAGCATTTGGATTCTTCTCTTCCATATTCTACTACTCTCTTGCGGTATAACTCTCTTTTTTTCTCCATCTCAAATTTCAAATTCTTATCATTATCAATAGCACCTAGGTTTTTCAATAGGGGAAAGAGGGCTAGAACCGATGGTGCTTCCTCATCGAACTCTCCTCCTCATGATGTTCAACCCATTCATCCATTTTTCATTCCACCACCACCTAATGACCACAACACAATCAATTATCGAATTTTTGTTTCATTGGAAGCATCCAATGAATGGTTCAATGACTTTCATTCAAGGAGTGTTTATACGGGTCATCCTATCAATTTCACCATATTTTCTAGATATGACTCTTTATTTTATGATCTTTGTCTCGATGAGTTAGTTTCTACATCTTCACTTATATACTTGAATGCTATCCAAATGTTTTACTGTAATTTCATATTTGACGACACACGAATCTATTCTCGTGTCGCCGGAATCGACATCTCTTTAGATGATTTCGAACTTGCGGAATATCTCGAGATTGCGGAACCCAACTCTTGGAAAAAACTTGTCGATGCACGCAAGTTTCAATTTCCCGATGGGTCATCCCTTGAGAGTTTTAAGGATGATTTGTGTACTCCAAACACTCGTCCACGCAAGTTACTTGCTAAATTCCTCAACCCATATTTCTATGAACTTTATCGTATCGTCTTCTCCGCGATCTTGCCCAAAACATGATCAACTGATGAAGTTTTATATTTTGAGATCTCTGCACTCTATCATCTTCACTTCTATGTCCCATTTAACCTTTCGTGCACTATGGTGGACTGGATGATTAGTGCACGGAAGAGGCCTAAATCATTGGTCTATGCTATTTATTTGCTAATGGTTTTTCGTGTGATGAGTGTCAGTTCCTTCCAGTCCCTGCCTATCTATCTAAGATAAGGCAGCTTCTAGCAGCTGTCGAGTCTTCTGCTGAGTCTGAGCATTCCGGGTCTGATGCTTAGGCTGATGCACATGTTCTTGGGCAACCTGCGCCCGAGCCACCTGCTACTCTCGAGTCTATCCAGACCATGCTTCGTGATCGTTTCATATTGAAGGACGACCACTGGACCCAGCTCGACTATCATACCACTTTGCAGATGAGTGCCATCAGTAACTCATTGTATGACATCTGGTACACCATGTCTTGGCATCCTACTTAGCCCCTTCCTATGGAGCGGGATCCATCTCGCACCGGTTACCGTATCGACGACCCCTGGGTCATGCGATATCTGGACCTAAAAGCAGCTTTTGTGGATCCTCGTCGTTCGGATACTGATCCATCTGACACCGCTGGACCATCTCGTGCTCCATGATGGATGTGGTTCCGTACCTGCTACTGCTACTGCTGATGATCTTATTTAGTTTTATGCATTATGGACTTATGGTTATGTAGTTTCATTTTCTTGTATGAGTATATTTTCAGTTTCTGTGGATCTTTAGCTTTTATCTGCAGTTATCATATTATTATTATTGTGTGCTTGCTAGTTAATCTTTTATATAGTCTTCTGCTTGTCTGTGTTGTTATTCATTTTGATAAGTGCCAAAAAGGGGGAGATATATTTGATATTTATATCCCTATCATATTGTGTGATATCTATCTGTGTTTTGGAGAAGATAATGTATATCAGGATAAAGCACATTGGTTTACGGGGAAGCTATGTTTATGGGGGAGCTATGATTACGGGGGAGCTACTTCATTCTATACTTGTGTCCAGGTATAAAAATTGAATATACAAATATCATTTTTGTCAATTATCAATATGAGGGAGATTGTTGACCCAAACTGGATCACAGTCAACCAAATATTGACACATTGACAATATGATACTTGTCATAATTTAATATGACACATCAAGACAAGAACTCAGTACAAGGCAGACGTCGTCTCTCTCCTACAGCGTACTCATTTTCAGAGTCTGTACTATTTTACATTTATTGAGTCTAGCAAAATGTAAACTAAGTAGCACTGGGTATTCTTGGCTTAAACCTTATCCCCAAACAAACCTAAAGCTCCACCAAAAGCCAAACTAGCCCACAAAGGCCCAACTGAACTTTCTGTCAGCATGGAGACAGAGTTCGGGCCGAACTCTGCCTCCACACAAAGTTCGGGCCGAACTCTGTCCCCTGATTTCCAGGACCCTAATTTTTAGGTTTTGATGTATGCTAATTGTCCAACGGCCAAAAATTTGAATTCATGACACAGAATTCTAGCTGAATTCTGCCTATCCCAACTAGTATAAATAGGCCTTGAATTCTCTCATTTTTATTCATCCAATTATCTCTTCTTCTCTTCTCTATAAGCCTGATACAAGCCTTAACCTTTCTATCTACTAGCCACATGCTTCCTAAGCCTAAAAGTGCTCAGTGCTATTCAGTTAGAAGTTTGTACAAGAGTCAAGAAAGTCGCTTGGAAAATTCCAAGCAACGCCACAACGATCTTTGTAAGAAGTTGACATGCTCTTCTGAAGAACAGGCACGGGGTGTAACTACTATTTCATAAATAGTGGATTTAATCCTGTGCTAGTGTTCTCAGGCCTGGACTAGTCCTCCACGAGGGAAACCAGGTTAAAATGACTGTGTTTGCGTATGCTCTCTTGATCTTTTTATTTTCGCATTTACTACTCTGATTATTTACTGTTGGTGAAAAGAGTTAATTTTTATTTGGTCATTATTATAAACTCTATTCACCCCTCTCTAGAGTTTCCTATCTGTTCTTCAGCTGGATCCTCATGCTATAGTAATATAACACCATGATGAGGTATAGCCTCGACCTTGGGCCATGTCATAGCGGGGTATAGCCGGAAGGAAGCGAAAGGATTCATGCCAAGACTATTTAAAAGAACTCACCTAGAGTGTATGGAAAGAGATATAGACTATCTCTTGAGAAAAGATTGTAGACACCCAATATATATACACCAAAACCAGAAATGCATATGGCCTTTAATGTGCGGCCAGAAGCACAACTGGTGTCATTAGGTGAGCGATAAGAGTACAGGTATGGTGCAGAATTCAATGCTTTGTCCATTCTTGTATCATGTTATTATTTAACCCATGCAGGAAGATTCAAGTCGAAGCAAAATTTATCATAATGCATGATGGGCAGTCATTATGGGAAACGCGCAACACAAATGTTGATATATGTGGGAGGACTGTTGGTGTTTTTTTCTTTATGACTAGAAAGATAGTCCGACATTGCTCACACCAAAAAGTGAGTATCTCAATATAAAGCTTTTCTTGGGTTGAGAAATGTGCACGGGGTATGGTGGGGCACATGGTTGCCATGTGGTGGTTTTTTTATTGGGAAAAGGATTAACTCCTTAATGAAGCATTTATGTTTTTTGTCATGCTTATGGGATTATTTCCTTAGGATCTAAGCCCCGAAAGGGGTTTAGCGACTTGCACTCAGACTCGGGCTCGGGCTCAGACTTGGACTCAAGGGCACAAAGTGGTGCTTTGTTGGTGCACTTTGTACTTAGTACGTCAGCATCGATACGTGGCATTTTGTGTAATGTTGTTGCGCTCGTGCGCTAGGCACATGGGCGAGGCGCATGGACGGAGGCATGCACGGGGACATGCACGGAGGCATGTACGGAAGCATGTGCGATGCGTGTCCACGTTTATGCATATGTGTGCATACACCGCTGCAGGGCCGCGCGCATGTGCTGTACCACGGCTTAGTACATTCGGGACTGTGCGCCTGTGTTGCTGAGTAGCTGCGCATGCAGGCACATAGGCTCATGTTCTATTAGGCATATGGACGCGATTATCACATATTTGGGCTGACTGGAAGATTTGAGCAGTTGTGGAGTAATTGGATAATTATTTAGATCCATGTTTTATGGGATTTGAATTTACTTCAGTTATATCTTTCTATTATTCGCCCCTATCTTTTTGCAATTAGTGGACGACCAAGATTACGGTTATGGCTTCCACCCAACTCTATAAATATTCTCTTCGTGCCTCCTTTGAGGACGTACTTCGAAATTGAGAGACAACGAGAGTTGTATGGCCCCTGTCTTCAAAGTCCAGATGAGTTCGACGAGTTCGTACTGGAGGTGACAGTGAGCATTCCAGAAGTTCCCACAGAACTTGTTGGTTCCTAGAAGCAGATGGCGGTAGGAATAATCTTGCTTTGAGCAATGGTGATTATCATCACCCCAGCAGAGTTGTTCCTCTTTCTTTCTTCTTCTTCTCTGAGTGGCTTAAGGATAATAGGAGAGCAAACTTGTTTGCGGGAAGTCTTTGAAATCATACATAATCAGAACAGAGATCAAATTTATTTACAGGAAATCTCTATTTTCTAATCATTCTTCCATCTAGATATGTTTCGGAAATAATAAAAATTCTAACAATTACTCAAAAATTCACACCAAAATTGCTATAACTAGTCCTACCGTAAAACGATCTTTCAACAATTCAACCTATAACCTATATGGATGATAATATGAAATAAAAGATGACAAATATGAAATTAATGACATTAATTCTCAGATTTACACATAATTAATATCATGGATATTTGAGACGGAAAAGTTAGGATTTTACCAAAAGCCTTCACAAGATGGGTTGTCCGTGCTCTTTCTTGTCCAAGAACTCAACTTTGTTGCTTTGCTTGGCTTTCTACCCCCTTTTTGATGGGTTGAAGGTGATGTCAATGGTGTTTGGATGGGTTTGATGGCAAGATGGAGTTTTTATAGAGTTTTGGTGGAGATTGGATAAAAGGAGGACGGAAAGGTAATTTTCTAAGGAAAGGAGAAAGTTTTGGGGGATGGAGGTGATGGTGGATGGGTGCTTGGGCAATGGAGGCTGTCAAAAATCTGAGAAGAAAAGGTGAGGAGTCGGCCTAGGAGAGGGAAGAAGTTTGTTAGGGTTAGGGTTAGGGATATGGTTTAAGAAAGATTGGATATATATATATATATATATATATTTTGGATATATATTTTGGATATATATATATATATATATATATATATATATATATATATATATATATATATATATATATATATTTTGGATATATATATATATATATATATATATATATATATATATATATATATATATATATTATATGGGTTTAAAGGAGATATATATTTATATGTAATATATATGGAATCCTAGATAGCCGACTATATGTATAAATAGTATACAAGAAGTTTCTTTCTAGGTTTCGGCAAAGGAGAAATTAATAGGTTGGTAGTTTTAGGAAAGTAAGTAGTTGGTTAGGATGGTTAGTTAGGGATTTATTTAAATAGTTCTATATATAGAAACCACTATATTTATATATAAATATCAATCTTATATATTTTTTTTTGGAACCAGGTAAATTATTTCTGGAATCGCTCCCACTGGTATTCGAACTCCTGACCACTCGGGTCGCATACATCTCTCTTAACCACTAGGCTAGAGGTCATCTGCTCAATCTTATATATATATATATATATATATATGGTGTATCTTGGATGCAATCTAAGCCTAATTTGGATTTGGTTTGACTTTGGGTCAAATATAAACTAATGCCAAGTAGGATTACACATAGGTCACTTTCTATAAATAGAAACTTTCCAAAATGGAAACATATTAATTTAAATAAAAAATATATATATATATATATAGGAAATTCCCCCGTGTCCCCGAGCTCCCTCCCCTCCCTCCCTGCCCCTCCGGCATGGCCGCTGCCGCGGCCCTCCTAATCTCCGCCCGTGCGCTCCCCCACCCCCTCTCTCGGCCGATGCCCCGCCCCCCGCCACCTCTCCCGCCCAGCTGGCTGATAGCCGTCGCGGCGACCCAGGGATGCGAGATCGCCGTCTCCTCTCGCAATCGCCGGCGTCCATCTCGCCGAGGCAGGTCGAAACACCATCTTCTCCCTCCTCAGCTTCCTGTCCCCCGCCCGTCTACATACCTCGGCATCCCTCCTCCGGCCCCGACGTACGAGTGGACCGCTGCCCAGCTCCGGCTGGTAGAGCGCAGCCATGAGGCCACCGTCGTCACCCGCTCCGACGCTCCACGCCCTCGCCCCCGGTTCGCCAGTCGTTCACACCGCGGGCCCGGCGTCCTCGGCCCGGTTTTGGGAGCCCCACCCCTCGCCACAGGCCCCCCCACCTATTCTCCAGCTTGGCTTCGTCGGGGAGGCTCGAGGACCCTCCGTCCGGCATCGCAGGAGACCCTCCTCCACCCTCGTCCCCAAGCCAGATTCTCGGTCCCGCTGACTCACCATTCTCTCCCGTCCTCCGGGGGGGACTTCTGCCAGAGCGGCGGATCCGACGGCCTCCGCCTGGAGCGGACATGCCATGATGCGGGTTCCTCTCCGACTGTCCCGAGGCGGACGCAGGTCCCTAGGCTCACTCTGCCGGAGGGAGCAGCTGGGCACGTGCCCCACGTGGCCCCTCGGGCAGTGCGCCTGTCTCGGGGGATGCGCAGGTCTTCAGCGTGGAGCCTCTGGCTGCTCAGTTTCGTCCGGACGGCCACGTGCTCCACGTGGCCCCCTCGGGAAGAGGGCCTGTGTAGTTGGCCACGAGCTCCCTTGGCGCGGTCAACCCTCTTCAGCCTCTGCCTGCTAAGCTATGCTCAGTTGCGCAGGTCTTAGGCGCAGAGCATTCCCATGAACCCCCGGTGCGCAGCCCATCTGGCCCGTCTTGCTCTCTGTTGAGCCCTGGGAGACACGTGCTTCCCTCTTTGGCGCTCAGCAGCCATCACGTGGCCTTAGGCGCGTTTCGTCCCCAGATACCCCAGCAGCGCAGTCCTCTTTCGAGCCCAGGGAGCCACATGTCCCCCCCTTTGGCGCATAGCGGCCACGCTGCGCAATCGGGTAGTAACCCCTCAGGTTTGGGTGAGCTGGCCATCGGTGCCACCCATAATCAGGCCTCGGGCCCCACCTCGTGCGCCCCCACCAGCTTGAGCCCGCCTGGCGCAACTCACTCCTGCTCTGCGCTTTCTGAAGCCAATCCCCCGGTCTCTCGGCTATCCCCGGAGCTTCTCCTCCTTGCCTCTCGGCGTATACTAGGGCATCTAACCCCTGCAAATTGGCCCCCGCTGGAGCCCATCTCCCCTGCCCCAAGGCGTACTACGGCTCCCCGTCCGAGTTTGGGCCACCCTTATCCGGACCCGTATTGGCGCTTCTCGGAGCCGGCCCGCCTCCTGGCCAGTGCAGTCTCTCTGAGTTGGCAACCTCTGCCCCCCCTCCCAACGTTCCCCCCAGCTTGTCTTCGTCTCCCTCCCCCGCCTGGCTCCAGGAATCGTCCACCACCTGCCCTCACTACCCCCTCCCCTCTAATCCCCCGAACTCGGAGTCCCCAGTCGGCTCCTCCCTCCTGGCAGGCGCGTCTGCCCCCCGCCCCCGTCCGTCCTACGCTGCGGCCTTAAGGCCGGATCGGGGGAGACAACTCCCAATGCAGTCGGCAGAGATCTTGCTTCCAGATTTAGAATTCTCGTCCCCCACCGTCGGTGATCCCATTCGGGTCCCTTTTGCAGCTTCGAAGATCTCTTCCCTTTCCTCCTCCTTCTCGAAGACGTTTGTGCTCAAATTCGGATCCGGCTGTCCGAAGATCCCCTCTGTCTTGGAAGCTATTGCTAAGTGGGGCCTGTCCGCAGACTACCGGGTTGCTCCGCTCGACCCAAAGCACATGCTCTTACACCTCTCATTCGAACTAGACTACGCTGCTGTCCGTGCCAAGGACACGGCTAGATTGGGCACGCAGATCGCTAAAGTAGTCAAATGGTCACCCGAATTCAACCCAAAAATTGATTCCACGATCATTTCTACATGGATAACCCTACCCAACCTCCCCCTGGTCTGCTTCCCTGCAGCTGCCCTCAAACGGATAGCCAGCTCATTTGGGACCCTGGTAGCCATCACGGAAGAAACTCGCAACCTTTCCAAGTACAACTATACGAAGATCTGCGTGGAGTTAGACCTCGCTAACGACCCTCCCAAACTCATAGAGATCGAGCTCGGAGATCAAACTCATAGTCAAACGCTGGTTTATGACAACAACATCATCTTCTGCAAGCATTGCCAGATGAGCGGACACCTCATGCAGCACTGCTTCCGTGCCCACCCTGAACTAAAAAAGATAAGAACGCGCACCCCACGTGCGTCGACAGCTCAAAGAGACCCAGCCACCGGCTTTCGTAAATCTAACCCCGACCCTCTCCCTCAGATTGATGTCCAGACTCGCCCCTACCCCCAAGCCAATATATCCAGCACCGCTATCATCCCCTACATCCCCTCCACCCTCTCCCTCCACAATCCTTTTGACCTCCTCTCAGGCACTTTATCCGACGACGAACATAATGCCTCCAGTGAAATCCCCACCACCACCTTCGTCCAGCAAGAGTGTCCTAAAATCAGCGGCTCCACTCACCACCTTCCCGCAGACAAAGCCCTCATCTTCCAACCCGCCAACCACCCCGTCCACATCTTATCTCTCCCCCACGGGGAATCTCACCCCATCAAACCACCCGTCGAATCCTATCTTCATCCCGATCAGGTCTAGTCTCTCGAGGCACCCCATTCTCCCCTCGCTGACCCCGAGGATGCCCCGGAGCCCCTAGATCTCTTCCCTCGCCACCCTTTGGCGCTCAGCACTCGCTCAGTCATCCCTTAACCGGCATATTTTGGCAAGCCAAGGAAGCCGGCTTCCTAGACCGTGGAAATCCCTTATGCGCCCTGGAAGAACAAGACTACAACTCAGCCATCGATTCTGCTGACGCCACTGTGAACAGCGATCCAAGTCCGGACAACCAAGATACCGGAAGCAACGGGCCCATCAGCACCATCACCAAAAAAATCTCTTCCAAGAAGAACAAAAACAAGCCAAAGCAGACGACGGCAAGGACGACTAGGTCCGCCACTAAGCACAGTCACCCCCTTCACATTCCCTCATCAGATGCTTAACATCATCTCATGTAATGTGAGGGGGATCGGTAACAAGCCGATGATAAACAGAATCCTCAGTCTCAAGAAGACCTATCGCATCGACCTCTTCTTTATCATCGAACCAAAAATTCCACAAAAAAAATTAAAAGCCACTCAACTCAAGTTAGGATTCCCACACGCCATCGCTGGTTGCAATGACATCTGGATATTCCTCGCGCAAGACTTTAAATTTGGCATCATCCAAGACTCACCCCAGGTCCTTTCTTGCTGGGTTGAACACCCGGCCCTTAAATCCCGTTCCATCCTCTCCGCAGTTCATGGCAGCTGCGACATCCCCGAGCGAAGATTGCTCTGGGCAGACCTACTGCTAGTCCATTCTTTAGGACTACCGTGGCTTACCATCGGAGACTTCAATACGGTGTCCAACAGAGAGGAGAAGTCTGGTGGCCGCCCTCCACCCCAGCCAACGATGGATGATTTCAACAACTCTACCTTTTTTGGGCACCTTATCCCTATCCCCTTCCACGGCAGCGCGTTCACCTGGTGCAACATGCAAGAGGGTCATCGGTGCCAGTACTCTCGATTAGATCGGGCATTGATTAACGAACGTTGGTCCGACATGGGCCAGATCTCCAACCTCTCTCATCTGAACTCCACAGAATCGGATCACTCCCCTCTTCTGGTCCAGATCAGCAACAACCGCACAAGCAACAAAAAAACATTTCGCTTCCTCGACTTCTGGCGACATCACCCCCAATTCCAGAACATCGTTGCCTGTGCGTGGAATTTGGTCTCTGGTCTCGACCCCATGGTCTGCATGGCGGATAAACTTTCTGCTACTCGAAAGGCCCTCTCATCATGGAGCAAAGATGCCTACGGCGACATATTCCAGGCTATCAGGGAGGCGGAGGACGATGCCAACCGTGCGGAGTCCGATTTCGCCACTAACAACTCCCCGGAGGCCCGTGCAGCTCTCAACCTCGCCAGAGCCCTTCTTAAATCCAGACTAAGAGTGGAGAATAATTTCTGGAGGCAAAAAGCCAGATTAACTTGGGACACCGACGGCGACCGGAACACCAGTTTCTTCCATGCTTGCGTTAAAGGACGCAGAAACAAATTAAAATTACACCGGATTATAGACGAAAATGGTAATCTGGTGGACGACCAGGCCGGCATTCAGGCTGCAGCTGTGAACTACTACTCCAACCTCTTCTCCAAAGAACGAGTCGTTAAAGCCGCGACGCTTCTGTCTGTGATCCCTGTTCTCATTAGCGATCAAGATAATGCAACCCTGCTGGCCACAACTTCGGAGGAGGAGGTTAAAGCAGCAGTCTGGTCCATTAACGAACATAGCGCCCCGGGTCCGGACGGTTTCAACGGGGTTTTCTTCAGAGCTTGCTGGGACATCATTAAAACTAACCTAGTTGAAGCCACTAAAGCATTTCTCCAAGGGGCCAGATACCCCAATTCCATTTCCAGTACAAACATCATTCTTATCCCCAAGACAGAAAATCCAAAAACCTTCAAAGACTTCCGCCCGATCAGCCTCTGCACCTTCACCAACAAGATCATATCCAAGATCGTTGCCAACCGAATGTCTGATCTCCTCCCCAAGATCATTTCGAACAGCAAAGCAGGTTTGTCAAAGGTCGCAAACATTTCTGACAACATCCTTCTAGCCCAAGAAATGATCACGTGTATGAAGTTCCCGTCGAGGGGGGGTAACGTTGCCATCAAACTCGACATGGAGAAAGCATATGACCGGCTGGACTGGCAATTCAAGATCTGGGTTTTCAGAGCCTTTGGCTTCGCCGAACCATGGATTGACATCGTTTTCAGATCGATAAACAACGCGTGGTTCTCCACCGTCATCAATGACCAGGCGGTGGGATTCTTTCGTTCCTTTCGGGGGGTTAGACAGGGGGACCCGCTCTCGTCCACCATCTTCATCATTGCGGCCGAGGCCCTCAGCAGAAGCCTCAATAGCTTGTCCAATACGCCTGGCTTCAAACACTTTCACACCACCACCGGATGCCCTCTCATCACTCACCTGGCTTACGCTGATGACATCCTCATCTTCTTCTCTCGAGACAGCAGATCGATCGAGGCAGTCATGTATACGATCGCCAGATACACCACCTGCTCCGGTCAGCACGTCAACAACAACAAAAGCGTCATCTATACCCATCACAAAGCTGACATAACTCGCTCTACTTTGCTCACCAACATGACCTCCTTCACTACGACATACCCTCCTTTCTAATATCTTGGGTGCCCGCTTGTGTATGGTAGGGCCAACTCAGGTATTTATGAGCACCTCGTCGACAGGATCCGTAAACTGATTGCCGAATGGCACAATGCCACCCTATCCCCAGGGGGCAAAACGATCCTCATCAAACACGTCCTATCATCAATCCCGATGTACACCCTTCTAGTCTGTGCCCCGCCTCTAAAGGTGCTCCACGCTCTTGAATCCCTCTTCACCAAGTTCTTCTGGGGATATAGCGATGGCATGGACAAACACCACTAGGCCGGTTGGGAGACGATGGCCAAACCTACTGAAGAAGGAGGTCTGGGCTTTAGCAGGCTTGCCCACATCGTGGACGTCTGCTCTATTAAGTTATGATGGAAGTTGCGCACCGAGACCTCCCTATGGACGAAATTCATGAGAGCCATGTATTCTAGATTCTTCCATCTGTCGGAGGCGATCTCCAATAACAGATCCTCGGCATTGTGGCGCCGCATGCTTCGGGGATGCAACACCGCTGAACCACTTATCCGGCTTCAGTTGGGCGACGGCCGCTCCCCGGCATGCCTGGAGCGGTGGTTAGGAGATGACATCATACACCCCAACAGCCTTACCCCCCCGGGGTGCGCTATTAAGGATCTTTGGGAGGGCAGCACCGAATGGGATTGGAGGAAGGTCAGAGATTGGCTTGGTCAGCCAGCGGAGCACAGCCTTCTTGCTGTGAACCTCCGAATTACTGACACGATCGACACTTGGAGATGGTCACCCAACCCGAGCGAGTCTTTCACTTTGGCTTCCGCCAGACTGGTGGTCAGAGGTAGCGGGCCGTCTAATAGCGTTTACGCCAAGTTTTGGCAGGCAGACATTCCCATCAAATGGTCTATTCTAATCTGGCGTGCTCTTCGTCGGAAGATCCCGACGGACGACACCATCAGGTCCATGGGATTCAGCCTCGCTTCAAGATGCCACTGCTGTAAGGAGCATACAACAGAATCTGCAGAGCACGTATTTCTTTCGGGGGAGTTGGCCTCCGACCTCTGGTCTAAGATTCACAACAGACTGAGCATGGTTCAGCCGACCGGGGGCCTCTACGATCTCCTGGACTACTGGAGCCGATCCCACGGACACCAGATCGTAGTAGCCGCTGGTATTTGGGTTCTTTGGAAAAACAGGAACAAATTCAGATATGAAGGCCGACCATTTCTTCAGCCTCAGTTGTTCAGAGAGGTCATCAGACAATGCTTTAAAGCCAGGAAGCGCTGCTCCTACACCTCCAACTCGTTCTGGGAGGCCATGTCTTAGGCCGCCCTGCCCCTTTCTTTTGTGTGCGCGAGTCGCGCTTTTCGCTTTTGTCATTTAATTGCTTTTTGCACTTACCTGTATAGGCTTCGGCATCTTGCGCCTATTTTCTAATAAAGTTCGGGGTTTCTTCAAAAAAAAAAAAAAAAAAAAAATATATATATATATATATATATATATATATATATATATATATATATATATATTTATATATATATATATATATATATATATATATATATATATATGGGTTTCTTCAAAATATATATATATTTTGAAGAAACCCATATATATATATAATTTATTTAAATTAATATGTTTCCGTTTTGGAAAGTTTCTATTTATATTTTTTTTTTTTTTTTTTTGGAAAGTTTCTATTTATTTATATATATATATATATATATATATATATATATATATATATATATATATATATATAGATATATATATATAGATATATACATGGACGTATTTGGATGCACTACATTGGGTTTGAGTTTGGTTCGAATCAAGTTTGGGCTAGTTTGGTACAGCCGAGTCTCCTAAAAAGTTAAAAGCCATTATAATTAATTAATTAATTAAGCCAAAAATATGTTTTAAACCAAAACTTAACTTATTACCATACAAGGGACATAGATATAGCTAGGCCATCTCTACCATGGCTAATATGGTAGTCATGGCACACGACCACACTTGCTATACCATAATTCCTAGTCAACAAGCATATCCAAACTTAATCATGACAAAGTCTATAACTAATAATAAATATTTGCTTATATATATATATATATATATATATATATATATATATATATATATATATATATATATATATATATATATATATATATATATATACAAAATACTATTTAGGCTTAATAAATATTAAAAAATCAAAGAAAATCTAAGGGTTTACATTCTACCCACCTTAAAAAAAATTTGTACTCAAAATTAATGATTGGACGATAACAAACAGTAAAAAGATGATGTGTTAACTTCCAACGGAGTGTCACGATTGACAGGTACAAATTAATCCACAAAATGACCATCAAGTCAAGAACTTAATTCCTAATTCCTTAAATATTATATCTGCGATCCCTTTTAACTTATGAATCTACCTACTAGTCTCCTCGAAGGTCTTGTCCTATATATTTGTTCAAGCCTTGAATATAAATCAAATAATAATAATAATCCTTAACCTTAAATTTTGAATTCATTAATATTCCTTAAATTTCAAAATTTAAAATGCAAGTCCGTTCTTACCTTAACCTCCTCAAAATTTTAGTAACCAAAATTTATTCACTAGCTCATATTCCAAATTTTATATTTCTTCGTCTTAAAGTTTAATAGATGATACATTTTCAAACTCAAAGTTTAATAAGTCCTCAAACACAACTGAAAGGAAAAAAAAATAACACAATGAAGGGAAAACATCTAAAAGGGCGGCATGCCGTAGAGAAGTGTGATACTAGACTTTACTAACAATCAATCAAATGAATCCTATAGAGAGTAGCACAATGCAAGATACTCCCAATCTATAGTATATCTCAATTGTAGTTCAATACAAGTAAGTCCAAATCAAGAATAGTCAAGTAGCCATTCCTAGTATCAATCTCCTCTCCTAAAGGAATATAAGGGTCATGTAAAATCATATAGACTGTAGTACAATGCAAGCTACTTCCAATCTATAGTATATCTCAATTGTAGTTCAATGCAACTCTCAATCGAGAATGGTTAAGTCATGTTAACTCAAGTCAAGTCCAAATCAATCAATCAATGTCAGGTCAAGTCAAGGAAATGCGACGTAGAACAGACAACTCTATCATAAGACACGGATGAACACGAAGAGGACCAATAAATAAGAAATAAAAAATAACGAATATCCTATACGTGCACGTAAATATAAAAAATAGGTAAATTAGTGTATGATAAACCAAGTACGAATATGAGAAGCATGTAACCATATGACAAAAAGAAATACAATAGAAAAAACATGTAGATATTGTACAGGTTGGTAAGGTATACTTGTCTGCAACTTCTAGCTGAGAAAACGTCGGTCCGGCTCCAATGTCCTCGCTACCTCCGTCACGTACACCTATAATAAATATACTAATTTTAGTAACACACTAATAACTTACCTTATATAAATTTACCATATATAGACCACAATATTATATATATACAAACTAGTCATATTGACTACTCTACTTAACATAATATATATAGTATTAAATCTACCAATAAAAGTAATATTTTAATAACATAAAAAATTATTTTTAGTTCTGCAAAAATATCTATAATTGTTCTATAATAATAAATAATATATTTTATTTATAGAAAAATATGTATACATGCCTTATATTGATTCTACATCAATATGTATAGACTTGTTCCATTGTTTGGCTCCCGAAACGATGAATCCTTAATAAATATTAATTCTAGAAATATAGTATAAAATATGTAAAAATATGTTTTCTTATCAAAACATGCAGAACAATTATTTTGGATATGTCTCACGAAGTTCCGAAGCATATGGACACATAGAACCTATAGGTTTTCGATGTTCCTACATTACGGCGACAAGTCAAAATTTTATTAAAATAGTAAACCTCAGTAAAATACTGCAAAAGTATAATCGGTAGAAATCTTAGGATGTCTAAATTATTACCAAAAATATAGGATGGGTCGAAGTGGGCATGAAGTTGATGAAAACTCGCGCACGAAAGATTTGGTTCAATCTGGACACCTTTTCGTAGAACAGATGCCTCAAAAAAATTGTTTGGAACTGTATGGGTGGAAAATTGGACATGAAATAGACACATAAATCTTTCTACTAATTTTTGTTTCATGAGAAAATGATGTAGAAAAGTACGAAAAACCCTAGATGCAAGACATCGTACTTGTTGGAACAAATTCAAACTTGGAACCCAACTTCGGGTTACTTCTAAAACCCACAACTCCTCACAAAGTTGTCGTAGCTCGTCGGGGACTTGCTACGACATTAGAGGAAGGTCTGGAAAAGGCATGAGAGTTCGTGGAAGGGGAAGAATCTGTCGATTATGAAGGTTTCTGTTCGGGACAGAAAGTATATATGTCCACGGATGAGAAACTAGGCCTGCTCAGTTTTTTATGGTCCTAATATATTAAAAACCATGAGAAAATAGGAGGGGAATAGGTTTACGTGACAATAGAGATTTGAGGGAGATTTAAATTTGTTTTGGTTGGATTTAAAGGAGATTTGAAAGTTTAAATCAGAGGTGTATCTCAAAGGGATTTGATTGCGTCCAAATTAGGAAAGTAGTTCTAGGGACATTTTAAAAATAGATTTGAATTGATATTGGTGTAAATAATTAAAAAAAAATTAGTCTAAAATAAGTCTAATAGGTTAGGGTACCCTAGAATAGGCTCCTTGAACCTTCGTTGGTCTAGTTTTGGGTCGGTGGAATTATTTGGATCGAAACGAGTCCAATAAGTCTATAGTTTCGTCTTATGTGCCATTTGAAAATAAATAGCACATAAGAATTCAATTGAATGGAACACCATTTGCATGTGTGTAGTAGGCTCAAAATAGGTCAAAACCATATATTGGATCAAAAAGTTTAGATCGGGTTTGGGCTTCACATCGAATTTGGAAAAATACATCGAAATTACGGCAAAGGGTAAAATGACCATTTCGATCCGAAAGTTGTGCAAGAAAAATAACATGTTTGAGTAACACATGATATGCCTATGCAGAGGTGGATTTGTCGAGAATTTGAATATGGAACTAGTTTTAAGAAATTGATAATTTTTGTGCTACAAAAATCAAAGATACTGCAAAGTACCTATATAGCCATAATTAAAAATAAAATATAATTTAATATATAAAATTCTTACAAAATAAATTAAAAATATTCCCCAAAAATCAAAGGGCCTATAATCTGTAACGCCCTAGTCCCAAAATATGTAGGACTAGGAGATCGTATACATGCCAGCTACGTATCGAGAGGACTCCAGACTGGCTCGAGTACGTATAAGTTGTCTTGTTGTTCTAAATCAACTATATCTGAATATACTAATTATCGGTAACAATAATGAATCAAGTACACTAAGGTTAATTTGACCATAATACAATGATTCTAGAATAAATAAATGTATTAGAGTGCCCTAGTAATATATTCATCATGAGCAAGCTAGAATAAAATAAATCTTGTAAAAGACTAAGCTATAAGAACTAGTCATGGTACATAACAAGGCACTGACACACAATACGAAAGTACAAGAAAGTAAATGACAGGCAGGTGATATGGAAAAATATAAAAATAGAGCATGTCAATGCAACAAGGAAACTATAGGGAAAAAATATGTATGACAGAAATAATGGCAAGCAGGCATGTAAAATACATTATACATAGGGCAAGGTATACTTGTCTGTATCTTACAGCTGGTTTTGCAAAAGAGATATTGTTGTCCCTTCGGTCTCCTCGCCAAGAACTCCTATGTGACATCAACAACCACATTAAAATCTTGGTATCAATGGACACCACTTCTATTCTAACTATCTCACACAACCCATCCTAGAAGTAAACATAGTTATGCACCCATTAAGTACCGAATTATCCTAATAAAATATAATATTTATAATTACGAAATATTTATTATAAATTCTGGAAAAACAATGTAAAATACTTTAAATATAATTTGTATAGATTATTTATAAGAAAAACTCATGAACTAGTCTAGTTCGATTAGTAAACACAACTTGCCAATTTTTCGACAAAACGGGTCGACTCGGTAATAACAAAGATAGGTTTGTATATTTTGCAATAATTGATTTTAATTCTCCATGTACAAAAATTACTCCAAGGGTTTCTTGGGTTTTTAACACCGAGAAATTTAATAGCAAGATGACACACATTCAAGAACATTGATTTTCTAGCAATCGGCCGATTATGGCGACAACCATAGCAAAGTTTGATACCAAAACAACGCGAGACTTTTCCACAAGATTATGTACATATAGAGGGATGAAAGGAAGATAATTTGGATGCTTACCAATGGTCTTGAAACAGTCGAGTAGCAACGCAAAGGCTTGCAAACAACAACTACTCCTGATAAAGTCGAATCTAGACACCCTGTCGTAAAACGGACGCCACGGGCAAACCGTTGCGAACTAGGTGCAAAATTTTGAGAGATGATAGAGGACACATAAATATTCGTGTTAGTTTTCGTTTTTCATCAAGCAGATAAAAAAAGGATGAAACCCACTAGGAAAAATAGCGTACCTGATGTGAGGTTTCAGCCCACTTCGATCGACTTCGGGTTACTTTCATGGCTTGGTGCCGACCAAACCAAGGTTGTGTCCGCTTGAGGGTTTGTTATGGTGTTTGGGGAAGGTCTTATGGTTGCGTGTGTGGTGGTAGAAGGGCGGAAGGAGGTCTGGAGTGGCCTGAGAAGGGAACATGATGAATTCGGATTCAGCATAGACACCTCTGATGGAGGGCTATTTTGAGGAAATTAGAATGGGTTTTGATAGAAAGTTTGTGAAAAATAAGTGTTGAGGACAGGGAGAGGAAAAAGTATACTGAATTTGAGAGATAAATACTCAGTGTGGAGGGAGACATTGTCGGATTGGTAGAGACTAGCTGAATTTGGATTCAGCCTAGGTAGGGGTGGATAGATGGAGGTTTGGAGAGAGATGGAGAAGGTTTTTCGGGAATGGTTTTTAAGAGAGAATGTTGGCAAGAGGGTTAGAAAGAAATATTGTTCGTGGTTTGAATGAGGGAGGATAAAAGAGGGAAGTTATGGTCAGCCTAGTAGGGAGAGGAAGAGTTTGGAGTTACAACTTTTATTGTAGTGGGAGGGGAAGAGTTGGGGTTTTTGTTGGACTTGGAGGATGTAGGAGAGAGTTAGGAGATGGAAAAAAGGTATGGGAATGAGGGAATGACTGTAGGATAGAGGCTGAGAGAGTCTATGAGAGTTTTAGTGGCTTTGAAGTGGAGTATAGTAGGGGAGATGGAAGGGTTTGAGAGTTATAACTCCCCTCCCACTCACATTCCTTCCTTTGGCTTCCCCTTATACATGGCTGTCATGGACTGAGTTTGGGAATAATTTGGGTGGGCTAATCAAATCTAATTCACTTAGGTTAGGTTCTCTCACACTAGATAGGTTAGGTTCGAGTCAGTGAGGTCTAGATTGTGTCAGGTTGATCCGAATGACTCAAAAATGGTCCGTTGGTGATTAATGTGTTTAGGTAGCATGTGAGGGTTAAATTTAGTGGGATAAAAGGGTCATGGGAGTCATGGGCTTAGTGTAGGTCATGACCATAAAAATTTGTCAGAGAAATCGAGTCAAAATTGTGACTCAAAATTCAATCAGAATGATCATCGGGTGTATGTGCAAATTGGAAATAAGGTTTTGGGCCTTAATATTATGCAATTAAAATAGAGCACAAGAATATGTGCTTGAGTGGAATGTCAAGGTCCTGTGTGTAGGTGGACTTGTCTAGGTCATATAGATAAAATTAGTTTTTTTCTCGAGAAATTGGCTATTTTCGTGCTTCTAAAATCAAAGCTACGATAAAGGTCTTTATTCTCCAAAATTGAATTTAAAAATAGTTTAATAATAAATAATTATGATAAATAAATAAATTCTAAAAATCACAGGGCTTACAATCTACCAACCTTAAAAAAATTTGTCCTCGAAATTAAAATAAAGCTCACTAACAAAGAACGATGCTAGCATAACTAGGAATAGTTCAAGGGACACGCTAGGTCACTATGGTGTCTCATAATAACTCAATTAATAATCACTCCTAAATAATTTGGTTTTGCAACATCTCTATCGTAAAACTATAGATGGTTATCTCTTGTCGCTCTTCTTGCTACTGGTGGTCTTGCAACGATCATGTTGAAGGCTTGTCCTCTTGACCTTCAAGCAAAGGACTATAATTACTAGTCCCTCAACCACTATATCCTCGGTCCTCTATAACTCTTGAATCTACCGACTAATTTCTTCAAAGGTTACGTCCTATATCTTTATTCAAGCCTTGAATCTAAAACCAACTAATTCTTAAAGAGTAAATCCAATCTCCTCTCTCACAAGCTTGTAAATTCATAAAACTTTTTCAATTAATTCATCATCAATAAATTGCATTATGTCTTGAGGACGCCTACCCACCTTTGGTCATACTACCCCCATCAAACAGATGATGCCCTAAAATTTTATAACCCTTGCACACTAGTTGCAAAAATCCATACCACTAGATACCTATAAAATATGGCATCTATAATCCCCGCATATCTATTAAGTAACCAAAATTTAATAAGCAAACTAACTTATACTACAAATTTAGAATTTCTGATAAATTATATATTGCACGATCATTCGTCAATTGCCACTCTGAATTAGGAAGGGACGAGAAGCAATGGCACGAAAAAGCAAAGGAAAATAGTTGAGAGAAAATACAAAGATCATGGACGGTAGAAAATTTTCTAAAAGAATTGTCAAAGCAGTTGTGGTTTGAGATTCCTAAGGGTTTAATCATATTCGCAGGCCCGCTCGGTACAGTAACATAACCGAAACGACTAACTGACTTGCATAGGCCACCATAAAAATATGTAACGCCCCAGTCCCAAAATATATAGGACTAGAAGATCGTATACATGCCAGCTACATATCGAGAGGACTCCAGCCCAGCTCGAGTACGTATAGCTGTCTTGTTGTTCTAAATCAACTATATCTCAATCCAGTAATTATCGATAACAATAACAAATCAAGTGCAGTAAGGCTGATCAGACCGTAATATACTGATTCTAGAATAGATAAATGTATTAGAGTAGATCCTCAATAATACATGCATCATGAACAAGCTAGAAAAAAATAAAGCTTGTAAAAGACTAAACTATAATAACAGCATGAATCAAATAGAGGACAACAGATAAATAAGGAAGATAATAATAATAGCATCAACTAAATATACATGTCGTCTTGGTGAAGCAACCATCATCCATCAATGTATTAAATCTTGATAACTTCATCTAATACCTGGAGATATCACTATGTCCTCAGGGACTAGCAAGATGCATATAAACATGCCTCTAATAACAGTAAATGACATGCAATAGAAGGATAATGAATAAAGACAGAGTAAACGCACAAGTGATGACACAAGAGTATGAGTAATGCCACTAGTCGAAATTCGAGTAAAACTGCAGCGCGGTGCAAGCTAAAGGTCCTATAGAAAGCAACACGGGACGTGCTAACTATCTATATAAAGTCTCTATCATAGCACGGTGCGTACTAACGACCGAGATTGGTCTATAGCCAAGTACTAATAACAAGGTCAATGAACTAGGGAGCAAGTCCTATATAGAGGTTCTATCGTAGTACGGTGCATACTAACGACCGAGAGTGCGAAACAAGTCATGTATAAAGTCGATCTCTATCGCAGTACGGTACGTACTAACGATCGAGTGGGGAGAACTAGTCATGATACATAAGAAAGCACTTACACACGATATGAAAGTACATAAAAGAAATGACAGGTGATATAGTAAAAGTATGAAAATAGAGCATGTCAATGCAACAAGTACACTGTAGGAAAATAAACATGTATGACAGAAATAATGGCAAGCGAGCATGTAAAATATACTGTACATAGGGCAAGGTATACTTGCCTGTATTCTACAGGTGGTTTTGCAAAAAAGATATTGTTGTGTCTCCTCGCCACGAACTCCTATGTCACATCACAACAATATTCAACCCTTGGTATCAATGGACACCAGTTCTATTCTAACTACTCACACAACCCATCCTAGAAATAATCATAGCTATGTACCCATTAAGTATGGAATTATCCTAATGAAATATAATATTTGTAATTACTAAATATTTATTATAAATTCTGGAAGAACAATGAAAAATACTATAAATATAATTGTATAGTTATTATAAGAAAAACTCATGAACTAGTTACTAGTTCGATTAGTTAACACAATTAGCCAATTTTTCGACAAAACGAGGCGACTCGATCATAACAAAGATATATTTGTATATTTTGAAATAATTGATTTCAATTCTCCATGTCAAAAAATTACTCCAAGGGTTTTTTTTGGTTTTAACACGAGAGTTCAATAGCAAGATGACACACGATCAAGAACATCGATTTTCTAGCAATTGGCCGATTACGGCGACAACCATAGCAAAGTTTGATATCAAAACAATACGAGACTTTTCCACAAGATGTACATATAGAGGGATCAAAGAAAGGTTATTTGGGTGCTTACCAATGGTATTGAAATAGTCAAATAGCTCCGCAAAGGCTTGCGAATAGTAGTTACTCCCGACAGAGTCGAATCTAGATACACTGTCGTAAAATGGATGCCATGTGTAAACATTACGAACTAGGTGCTGAAATTTTGAGAGATCATAGAGGACACATAAATCTTCATGTTAGTTTTTGTTTCGCGTCAACCAGACATGTAAAAGTGGATGAACCCCACTCGAAAAAATAGCGTACCTACTGTGAGGTTTAAGCCCACTTCGATCGACATCGGGATGCCTTCTCGGCATGGTGTCGACCAAACCAAGGCTATGGCCACTTGAGGGTTTGCTTTGGTGTTAGGGGAAGGTCTTAGGGATGTGTGTGAGGTGGTGGATGGGTAGAAGGAGGTTTTGAGTGGCATGAGAAGGGAACATGCTGAATTCGGATTCAACCTAGATACCTCTGATGGAGGGCTATTTTGAGGTAGTTAGAATGAGTTTTGATAGAAAGTTTGTGAAGAGAAAGTGCTGAGGACAGGGAGAGGAAGAAGTGTACTGAATTAGAGAAAAATACTTAGTGTGGAGAAAGATATGGTCGGATTGGTAGAGACTACCTGAATTAGGATTCAGCCTAGGTAGGAGTGGATAGATGGAGATGTGGAGAGAGATGGAGAAGGTTTTATGGAATGGTTTGTGAAGAAAAAATGTTAGCAAGAGGGTTAGGAAGAAATGTTGTTCAGGTGGTTTGAATGAGGGAGGTGAAAAGAGGGGAGTTATGGCCAGCCTAGTGGGGAGAGGAAGAGTTTGGGATTACAACTTTTATTATAGTAGGGAGGGGAATAATTTGGGTGTTTTTGTTGGATTTGGAGGATGTGGGAGAGAGTTAGGAGATAAGGAAGAGGTATCGAAATGAGGGAATGGCTGTAGGAAAGAGGGTGAGAGAGTTAGTTTATGAGAGTTTTTCTGGCTTTGAAGTGGAGTAATAGTATGGGAGATGAAAGGGTTTGAGAGTTATAACTCCCCTCTCCATTCACATTCCACCTTTGGCTTTCCCTCATACATGTCTATCATAGGCTGAGTTTGGGCTTAATTTGGGTAGGTTAACCAAGTCAAATTCACTTCGGTTAGGTTCTCACACAGTAGATAGGTTAGGTTCGAGTCGGTGCGGTCTAGATTGTGTCAGGTTGATCCGAATGACCCAAAAATGGTCTGATGGTAATTAATGTGTGTAGGTAGCATATGAGGGTTAAATTTAGTGGAACACAAGGGTCATGGGAGTCATGGGCTTAGTGTAGGTCATGACCATAAAAATTGGTCGGAGAAACCAAGTCGAAATTATGACTCGAAATTCAATCAGAATGATCATCGGGTGTATGTGCAAATTGAAATCAGATTTTGGCCTTAATATTGTGCAATTAAAATAGAGCACAAGAAGATGTGCTTGAGTGGAACATGAAGGTCATGAGTGTAGGTGGACTTGTCTTAGTCATGCAGATAAAATTAGTTTTTTTTATTTTTTTAGAAATTGACTATTTTGTGCTTCTAAAATCAAAGCTACGATAAATGTCTTTATTCTCAAAAATTAATTTAAAATAGTTTAATAATAATAATCATGATAAATAAATAAATAAATAAATTCTAATAATCAGAGGGCTCACACAATCTTCCCACCTTAAAAGAAGTTCGTACTCGAAATTCAAAATAATGCTCACTAATAAAGAACCATGCTAACGTAACTAGGAATAGCTCAAAGAGGGTACGTATGTCATTACAGTCTCTACTAATTAAGCAAGTAACAATCAATCTTTAAACAATTTTCTATTTAACGTTCCTATCATAAAACTATAAATTTTTACCCCTATCGCTCATCCAAGTGTAAATTTAAACCCAATTCCTCTCAAGTTTGTAAATTCCTAATAACTTCATCAATTATTTCAGTCATTAATTCCCCACCAATGAATCACATTGTGCCTTGAGGTCGTCTACCCACCTTTGGTCACAATACCCCATCAAACACATGCTACCATAAAATTTATAACCCTTGCCGCTAATTGCAAAATATCAATACTACTATATACCTATGGTATATGGCATCCTCAACCCCCTCATATCTATCAAACAACCAAAATTTAATAGACAAATTAATTTTACACAATTATCTAAGGAATATCGATAAACTCTATAAAGCACGATCATTCGTCACTCCAAAATAGGGAGGGAAGAGAAGCAATGATACGAGAAGCAAAGGGGAATAGTTCAATGCAAATTCGAAGCTCAAGAACGATAGAAAAAATTATAAAAGAGTTGTCAAGGCAGTTGTGGATTGAGAATTCTAATCCTACCCACTGGCCCGTTCGGTACAGTAACATAACCAAAACGGCTAACTCGACTTGCATGGGCCACCAAAAAATGATGTAACGCCCTAGTCCCAAAATACATAGGACCAGGATACATAAACATGCAAGCTATATATCAATTGGACTCCAACCCTACTCGAATACGTATAATCTGTCTAGAGGTCCAGTCTAATTATAACTAGCCAGTCCAACTATATCTCACTCCATAAAATAGTAACATGAATAGCGAACAAGTACACAATAGTTGATCAAACCATAATACATTGATTCTAGAATAGATAAATGTATTAGGGTGGATCCCAATAACAGATAAATCATGATCAAGCTAGAAGAAAGATGAAGCTTGTAAAATACTAGGCTATAATAGTCGCATGAGTCAATTTAGGAAAAAATATAAAATAAGAAAGAATATGATGACAATCAACAATTATACTTGACATCCCGGAGAAACAACAACCAACTATCCTTCTATTCTAGCAGCTAAGCAAAACATGCAGAGATCACCAAGTCCTCTGGGGACAGAGCAAACATAATAACATGCCGAATGTAACAGTAGATAAACATGCAATTGAAAGGAAAAGAAAACACAACGAAGGGACAAAATCTAAAAGGATGGCACGTCGTAGAGAAGTGCGGTACTAAACTTGGCTAACAATCAATTAAAAAATCCTATAGAGAGTAGCACAATGCAATTTACTCCCAATCTATAGTATATCTCAATTGTAGTTCAATACAAGTAACTCCAATAAGTAGCCAATCCTAGTACCAATCTCCTATCCTAAAGGAATACAAGGGTCAAGTAAAATTCTATAGACTATAGTACAATGCAAGATACTCCCAATCTATAGTATATCACAATTGTAGTTCAATACAAATAACTTCCAATCAAGAATGGTCAAGTCATGTCAACTCAAGTCAAGTCCAGTCAATCAATCAATGTCAGGTCAAGTCAAGGAAACATGGTGTAGAACTAACAACTCTATTACAAGACACTAGTGAACACGAATAAGACCAATAAATAAGAAATAACAAATAACAAATATCCTATACATGCACGTAAATCTAAAAGATAGGTAAAGCAGTAGATGATAAACCAAGTACAAATATGAGAAGCATGTAACCATATGACAAAAAAGATACAATAGAAAAAAGAGAAATATGTAGATACTGTACAATTGGCAAGGTATACTTGCCTGCAACTTCTAGCTGAGAAAGCGTCAGTCCAGCTCCAATGTCCTCGCTACCTCCGTCTTGTACACCTATAAAATATTCTACTTTTAGTAACACTAATAATACTTACCTTATATAGACTTACCATATATAAACCATAATATTATATATATCAAACCAGTCATATTGAATACTCTACGTAGCATAACATATAGCATTAAATCTACCTATAAAAGTTATTTTTATAACATGAAATTATTATTTTAGTTCTGCAAAAACATCTATAATTATTCTATAATAATAATTAATATATTTTATTTATAAAAAATATGTATACAAGCCTTATATTGATTCTACATATGTATAGACTTATTCTATGGTTTGGCTCCCGAAATGACGAATCCTTAATAAATATTAATTCTAGAAATATAGTATAAATATGTAAAATATATTTTCTTATCAAAACACGCACAAAATTATTTTGGATATGTCTCACAAAGTTCCGAAGCATATGGACACATAGAACCTATAGGTTTCGATGTTCCGACATTACGACGACAAGTCCAAATTTTATAAAATAGTAAAACTCAGTAAAATACAACAAAATTATTCAATGGAAAGCTTAGGATGTCTAAATTTTTACCAAAAATATAGAAAGGTGTCGAAGTGGTCCTGAAGTTGATGAAAACTCGCACACGAAAGATTTGGTTCAGTTTGGACACCTTTTCGTGGAACGGACGCCCCAGACAAGACATGAAAATAGACACATAAATCTTTCCATTGATTTTCATCATGTGAAAAGGATGTTGAAAATTACACAAACCCTAGATATTAAACAACGTACCTGCTGGAACGAATTCATACTTGGAAACCAACTTCGGGTGACTTATAAAATCCACAAGTCCTAACAAAGTTGTAGCCTCCCTTCCCGGAAAATTTTTGAAAATATTTTTATTTAATTGAGTTAAATGGTGATTTTAGATTTATAAATAATTATTTTGTTAATTATTACGATAGGTGATTTTCGCTATAGTTTAGATTTGGAGTACAAGGTGACTAGGAATCATGGCACGGATAGTGCAGTGTCATGCTTTGACTAGTGTTTAGCCATGGTAGAAGAATGTCGAGCCATAGTGACGTCCTAACTAGGAAAACCAGGCTAAGTTGCGAGTTAATTCCTATAAATAATTTAATTAGTCATTTATTAATATCTTGACTTTTAGAAAATTCGGTTATATCAAACTAGTCCGAACCAAGCCCAAGGCCCATAAGGTGTTGCAGTGTGACCAAAGACGTCAGTATAGACACATGTGCATTGGTATTTTACCTTGGTAATTTTGGAGATAATTCTAGGAACAATTGCTATATATATATATATATATATTATATATATATAATATATATATATATATTATATATATATAATATATATATATATATATATATATATATTATATGCTTGTTATTAGAAATAATCTTATTTAATATTAGTAAATATTTTCCTTAACAATATGTTAGATTTTATGGAAATTATCTAGGTTATATATAAATATAGAAGTGTATTTACGGTATATGGAAATTAGGTTTTTATTTATATATAAAATATCAATGTATTTATTTGTGAATTTCGGTATATAAAATTAATTATCGGATTTCAAATATCGATTATACGTAAATATTCGTGTTGGTATTATGGTATATAGGTATATCATTATATATATAAATTACATTATTGTAGCTTGTATTAATAAGAATATATATATACTAATACGATATAAAATTGTGTATTGGAATTATAAATATATGTTTGTGGTGCATGTATATATTTTTTTATTATATAAATATAATATATATATATATCTATATATATATATATATATATAATATATATATATATTTTATCTATATATATATATATATATATATATATCTATATAAATATATATATTAGTATATATATATAAAATATATATATACATTATAATATCTATATATATATATATATATATATATATCTATATATATATATAATATATATTAAAAATATATATATATATATATATATATTATATATATATTTTATATAGGGCATGGTTCATTTAGGTATCTCCATCAAAATCTTGGACCCCCAATTTTAAACGAACAATAATAATTTTGAGGCCCCCCATCAAATATTAAATCCCAACCACTGCTGGATGTGAATTTTCTTTGGATTCCCCATAAAACAACCATTATGAGGCCCCCATCAAATATTAAATCCCAACCATCAAATATTAAATCCCCATCTTTGGATTCCCCATAAAAACTACTCCCAATAATGCTCTTCCACATAAAACCCCACTCCCAATAATGCTCTTCCCATAAAACCCCACAACCGTTGATTCACCAAGATTAAATTCCAACCACTCTTTATCTTGGCACAGTCAGCCCTAGGATTCAAAAACCTTTCTGTTTTGTATAAGATATATATATATATATATATATATATATATATATATATATATATATATATATATATATGCGTACGTATATAACGTATAAAGATATATTCATGTATTAAAGGTTAAAAGAGAAAGAAAAAGGAAAAAGGGAAAAAGAATACCAAGCCCAGCCCGAGCAAGCACTTCCCGAGCCCAGCAACTATACTTCTCCAGTCCGAGCGATTATATACATAGGTATAAGACCAATCCCGAGAGAAGTTCGTGAGATGAGATAGCAGCAAACCCTAGGTTCTAACGCGCCACCCTACCCCCGACCTCCAGGTGGCCATGCGCCACCACAGCGCCGCCCTGGGCCACCACCGCCGGCCGAAAAAGCCGTGCGCGCGCCGGCGAACGACAGCAGCAATGGCAGGCATCTACCCAACTTCGCGGTAAGTTTTTTTTTTCCGATCGTCTAATGTAATGCCTGTAGTTCGTATTACGTATTGGAATACGTGTACGTATTTGTTCTTGTATTGCATATCTCTTAGCTTGGCCCGGTTTATTTTGGGTTGGTTCGGCTAGACTTGGGGTGCCTTGGTTCATCATGAACCAAGGGGAGAACCCCTACCTACCACCACCATCATCCTTTTAAACCCATTCCTTTAATTCTCTCTCTTTATTTACTTCTTCTTCTCCCACCATTACTTCTTCAACCACCAGGAGAGTGAGAGAGATAGAGCTTAGGCAAGTGCATCTTGCTTCATGGAGGAACATAAATTTATTGTTCTATTCTCTTCTTCACAGCATTCTAAGACACTTTAGTGCTTGGCATTTTTAATTTCCATGGCTAAATTCTTCTAGATCTAAGATTATAGTATTTTCGGATTCTTGGGTTTTGATCTATTTAACTTTATTATTTCTAAGTTTTGATGGTTCCATGTTGTAGAGAATTTCGTTTACCCTATTTTGACCTATGGAAGTCCAAATTTAGGCTTACGATGAAGGTTTATGGAGCTTGGAAGCTATGGGTTCCATGGCCATCCTTCTCAGATTTTCTGAGAAGATGGGTACCCACTTACCCAGCCGCATGAGATTCATTCACTTAGCCGCATGAGATTCATTTTACTTAGCCGCATAGATGGGTACCCACTTACCCAGCCGCATGAGATTTACTTGCTCAGCCGCATGGGTACCACTTACTCAGCCGCATAGATGGGTACCCACTTACCCAGCCGCATGAGATTCATTCACTTAGCCGCATGAGATTCATTTTACTTAGCCGCATAGATGGGTACCCACTTACCCAGCCGCATGAGATTTACTTGCTCAGCCGCATGGGTACCCACTTACTCAGCCGCATAGACGGGTACCCACTTACCCAGCCGCATGAGATTCATTCACTTAGCCGTATGAGATTCATTTTACTTAGCCGCATAGATGGGTACCCACTTACCCAGCCGCTTGAGATTTACTTGCTCAGCGCATGGGTACCCACTTACTCAGCCGCATAGATGGGTACCCACTTACCCAGCCGCATGAGATTTATTGACTTAGCCGCATGGGTACCCATCTACTCAGCCGAATAGTGAGTACCCATCTACTCAGACGCATAGATGAGTACCCATCTACTGCCGCATGAGCCCCCAATTCACCCTTGGTCGTATAGTGTTTAATTTGGTTGTTTTTCTTGTCCTATTTGGCTGATTTATGGTCCAAATTTTCCCAACTCCCAACATAAAAATTGTAGATCTTTTCCTTGGCTTCCAGAATATGTTATTAACTATTTATACAACTTTTCTCATTTATAATGTTGTAAGGATAGAACACGATAGTGGCCCGTCATGGCGCACTCTTAATAAACCCTGACATGATATACCTCGATATGTTGTTGCGACAGCTAGTACGACATGACAAGTATGAAAGACCTGGACACCGTGGACGATTGTGTTTGTACAAATAAACTGGTACTGTCTTGCATCATGTCTAGGATGGGGATCCCTGAGTACCACGGTCAGGGGTACCAACTGAAATTGACTAAGGCTAATTAACTAGAATGATTCAGTAGCCATGAAGAGATTTCCAGCTACAGGTAATCCCGTTATTTGGGCGCATTAAGTGGACTTGTAGCCTACCGACGAGTAGGGCACATTTCCAGCACACAGTTATGTTGTGCACCCTTCATAAACGGACATTCGACCCGGATAACCGGATGGTCTGCAGGGCTTGTGGCTGTTGGGATAATCTCATTGCATCTTGCTAGTAACTAGGCTGTGATAACCCTAGTTAGTTAAAAGTATCAAGTCATACTCTTGATTGGCCGTGATTGATTGGATGAAGTTTATTCCAGCTTAGTCTTATCCTGATCCTGTGCAAGATTGGGACATGACATGATTATTGATGCTTGCCTTAACAATAACGATCAGGGGTCCAGTTCTGTTCAGGCGAAGGGTTACAACCCCGGTCCTTGTTTGGTTTAAGGGTTGTAACCTGGCTCCCGGAGCAGTTCTGTGTCCTCTCTTCGTTTATTATCTTATTGTAACCCCATGCCATGCTTGTCATGTTCTTTTACCTTATTTCAATACCATGATTATTTATACTGGCCTTAGCAATAAAGATCAAGGGTCCAGTTCTGTTCAGGCGAAGGGTTACAACCCCGGTCCTTGTTTGGTTTAAGGGTTGTAACCTGGCTCCCGGAGCAGTTCTGTGTCCTCTCTTCGTTTATTGTCGTCACTATACCAATAGTATTTGAGACGAGTTTCTATTCAGGTGAAGGGTTACAATCCCGGTCCTTGTTTGGTTTAAGGGTTGTGACCTGGCTACTTGAATGGTTTCTTTGTACTCAGCTTACTGTTGTTATCTCTATTATTATCAGTTCTTTATTTATTATCTTTAATATTCTATTGTGATATGCTGGTTTTAGTTCCTATGTGAAGCCTCCCTTGTGGTACTTGCTCTTTCTGGGGTTTGACCCAGCTGGTTTTGTGTGGCCAGATATCGGAGCAGCACCAGAGGATCCACCTGTCTTCCAGCCAGATGGTGACCACCAGGCGTAACCCTGGCAACGAGTGGGTTTTTTTGTCCTCCCACTTTATTATAAAATTATTCTTTTAAGGCGTTTAGCCGGCGAGCACGTGTTAGCTCGTATTGTACCTTATTTACTGTCTGCCTACGGGCTGTAACATGATTGACAAATCCTAGGATTGATCATGTATGACTGAAACTCTTACTAGTCCTGACATTTTGTACGACTAGCTTCATGATCATCCGAATATGTAATGTATGGGACGCCTTGCTATTATATTTGGTGCTCTGATATCTTGTATACTGTTACTACTTGCTTGGGATTGAGATAATAGGCTTGTTCATGACCATAGGAGACTGTTGGCTTGTAGTTAACCTCATGTATCTAGACAGCCGTGATCGTATAGCGAGGTGGGTGGCACTTCAATATACGTAGCTGGCTATGTACGCCCCCGCTCTCCAGTATTCTGGTTCTGGGGCGTGACATCTAATGAAATTCAATTAGGTAAAATCCTACGTGAACCCAATATGACCCTCTCGAATTCCATCAAGGGGATTTGAATGAGATAGCACGATCACCCGTGAACTCGACACAAAGTCGAAGGAAAATCTGTCCGAAATAGAACAGTTTTCGATATTAAAACAACGATTTGGAAGCCTAATTCCTGGCGAGCGATCGACAAATTTGAGAAACTACTTGAACCGAAGTTTAGACAACCTAACCGAGATGGAAACCCCATCATTAGTTGTATTTCTAATAGTTTGTACAGTAATTTAAATAGGGTCAAAAATTGAGAAAAATACGAAAAATAGTTTCAAAAAACTAGAAAATTATCCACACGACGTGCGTCCCGCCAATCCAGGCAATGTGGTCGCAAACCGAAGGCATCGAAAGGGCATAACGGTTTCGTGGACGTGTGGG
Organism: Iris pallida; assembly: GCA_029216955.1. Lineage (NCBI taxonomy): Eukaryota > Viridiplantae > Streptophyta > Magnoliopsida > Asparagales > Iridaceae > Iris > Iris pallida. Next base: position 4,032,999 of record JANAVB010023800.1, read on the forward strand.
CTTTGGCGGAATTCAAATTGGTGCGTGTGCGCGACGAATTTGATGCGTATCCGTCGAAATTCACCGTATCGACCTCTGTGCAAGTTTTCCAATTACTTTGTGCACGCTCGTCAGATCGAGACGAAACTTATGCCAACAGGACCGTATCATTTTTCTTGTCCCGTATGCCAAGTTTGGTCCAATTCTGAGACAGTCAAATCGGAACGCCGTTTCGCGGGCCCCATGGTCCGATTCAACGGGCAATTTTATGCACGGTCCCTCGGAATCCAAAATTGGACATACCGTTGGGTTCGTATCATCAAACCGGATCCGTAGACATGTAGTTTGATGACTTTAGAGACCATTGACTCTGGCACGCTTTTCGGTGCAAAGCGGGTCCAACGGTGGACATCGTTTTTGCCCAAAATTATTGTTTTACCCCTGTATCCAGAATTGGACTTAAGGACAGGCAATCCTAGCTAATTTGACTATTCTGATAACGTTGGTAACGTTTATTTCAGCTTTCGGAGACAGTTGTGATGACTTGGACTTTCTGACTTGTTGATTGGCGATACATTGTTGGTTCTCCGTGCAACCCCCAAGCAAGTATACCTTGCCAACTTGTACAGTATAATTTATATGCATGTTCATTATCTCGCTGCGGTTCTTTTCTTACATTCGTGATTGCTTTATTCATGTCTAGTGTACTTTTTCTGTTATAGTTTCACTTTACATGATTCTAGTTGTCTGCACATTCTTGTTTACTTCTGTTATGACATTTCTATCTGTTACACTATGTTAGTTGCATACGTATTGCTTGATAGAGTCGTTTAGTCCTACACCACGATTTCCTCGACTTGATTATAACTTGACTTGACTTGACTTGACTTGACTTGACTTGACATGACTTGAGTGGGATTTGACTTTGATATTCTATAGATTGTGAGTACTGTAGCCCCTCTTCCCAAATTTTGATAAAATTTTATTTATTTATTTATTGGAATGGTGATTTTTAGATTCTATAGATAATTATTTAGTTAAATATTACGGTAGATAATTTTAGCCATAATGGAGTTTTGGAGTACTAGATGACTAGAAATCGAGGCACAGATAGTGCAAAGGCGTGCTTTGACGAGAGTACTAGCCCTGGTAGGGAAGGCCGAGCCATAGCGATGTCACAACTAGAAAACCAAGCCAAGTTACGACTTAACCCTTACCGAATGTTTATTTATTCATTATTTATATTATTGAATTTTAGGGAAATCAGTTATACCATTCTAGCCCGGACTGGACCCGAACTGAGCCCAAGCCCATGTAGACATACGGGACGTGCAACGACATTCGTGTTGATGACATTCGTGTAGATGGAATTTGGTATGAGGGTGTTGTATTACGTTTTAATGATTTAATGAATATTTCTAGTATTCAAAATTTTAATATTATAAATATCGTTATTAATTAATATTCAATCATATTTGGATAAAATGGGTCCATTGTACGTTTTGGGATTTTTAGATTTCGCATAGTGGTACATACACCATTATTGTTTATTTAATTTTGTTATACTTATTATTATTTTATTGAGATTATTATATATATATATTATTTTATTGTTACGGGTTATATCAATTTTGTTAATTAAATATTAGTAGAAATATATACAGTGATATAATAATAGAAATATACGTAGCAATTTTATATATAGATAAGTATACATATTAATATGTGTGTAAAAAAAAAAATGTATATAGGAGTATAGGGTATATATACATAATATATATATATATATATATATATATATATAATATATATATATATATATATATATATATATATAGAATATATATATATTATATATATATATAAATATTACATATGTATATGAATATATGTGTAGGTGTACATATATAAATATATGTATATATATATGTATATATAACATGTACATATATACGTATATGTGTATATATAATATGTATAATATTTTTATTTGTTGCTAATAGGTATATGAATAAGGAAATAGCAGTAGCAGTAAAACCCAGAACCCAGCTATTAGCATCCCCGAGCCCAGTGGCCCACAGGCCAAGACCCCCCCCCCCTGCGAAGAGAAAACCCGAGCAAACCCCCGACTGATTATAAATTACGCGAGAGAGAGAGAGAGAGAGTCGACTGCAAACCCTAACCACCCTACGCCACCACGACCCCCCTGGCGACCTTCCCCATGACGACGCGCGCCGCCCCGACGCGGCCAGGCGACCATCGGCCGGCACAGGCCGAGAACAGGCCGCGTGCGCGGACGGAACGACGGCAGCGACAGCAGCAGTTGCAACAATGAGCCGATTTCGCGACGGGATTTCTCCCTCTACACTCGTCGGTTTCACGAACCGACTTCGCGGGTATGTTCCCAATATATACCAGATTATTTCCCTTCACGTAGAATCTAATGTGGTCGAACCATCGATTCCCAAAAGCGACTCGAAAAATCCGAAAAATCAGTTTTCGACAGTTTCAAGACTGTGCCCAAACCCCATGTTCGAGGACAGATCCCGATCGATCCAGTACCAATATAGGAAATCTATTTGAAGAGACATTTAGACAATATATAGGGCTTCGAATCCCTTCTTACCGAATTTGAAATCATCGACTATGCGTCGAGAAATCGAATCCCAAAGTTTCCCAAAAACCTATTTTAAAAACATTGAAATCGTTCCACACGACGTGCGTCACGCCAATCGGACGACGTGGTCGCGAACCGAAAGCATCGAAAGCTGCGTAACGATTTCGTGGTCGTGTGGGCTTTGACGGAATTCAAATTGGTCGGGTGCGCGACGAATTTGATGCGTATCCGTCGAAATTCACCGTATCGTGCACTTTGTAAATTCTCCAATTACTTTATACACGCTCATCAGATCGAGACAAAACTTGCGCCAATAGGACCGTACGTTTTTCTGGTCCTGTATGCCAAGTTTGGTCCAATTCTGAGACAGTTGAATCGTACGTCGTTTTGTGGGCCCCACGGTCCCACTCAACAGTCGATTTTGTGCACGGCCCGCCGAAATCCAACTTTGGACATACGGTTGGATTCGTATCGAAAAACTGAATCCGTAGACATGTAGTTTGACGACTTTAGAGATCGTTGACTCTGGCATGTTTTTCGGTGCAAAGCGGGTCCAACGGCGGACATCGTTTTGGCCCAAAATTACCGTTTTGCCCCTGTGTCCAGAATTGAACTTAAGGATAGGCGATCCTAGCTAATTGGACTATTCTGAGATCATTGGTATTGTCTATTTCAGCTTCAGGGGACTGTTGTACGGGTTTTGACTATTGCGACACATTGAGTAGTTCAGACTGTCGGTTTCACCAGCAGAGGACCACAGGCGAGTACAGTTTATTGTCTGCATTTCGATATTGATCTTTACTATATTTCATTGATTGGCCATTGATTATGTGATTTTTCTATGACAAATTGTTGAGTCGGGAATGAGAAGTACCAAGGATGTGTGATCTGACCTTAGACAGTGTAGACAGTGATTTATTATTGCAAAGTAGACAGTGATTTATTATTAAAGTAGACAGTGTAGACAGTGATTTATTTATTGCAAAGTAGACAGTGTAGACCGTGATTATTATTGTATTTAAACTGTGTAGATTATGATTTTTATTTTGTAGATAATGTTTCTTTATTTTAATATTTGCTGTAGACAGTGTAACTTTAGACAGTGTAGACAGTGTAACTTTAGACAGTGTAGCTTCAGACAGTGTAACTTTAGACAGTGTAGACAGTGTCGCATAATTGTCCCGAGACCGATCACATATCAAAGGTACTTCTAACAGTTGGGGAAAGTATTTTGTGTCTATTTATTTATTACTGATTTTTCGTCTTTACTGTTTATTTTTTCAAAACTCATGATTGATGTCTAACCTTTATTTATAGTCATCTTCTCTATTTGAAATTGTATTCAGTGAATTGTGCTCGTTCCATTCCTGACTGGAAACCAACATTTTCAGGTTAGCCGTGGATTCATTTAGCTTGGGGAGTGACGGGAATACTTGCAGACAAAGCCTAGAAACTAGCTAGATAGCGGAGTTGTAGTCATTCCAATAGTTGTACAAGTTTATATTTTTCTACAAATATAAAACTTGTGATCTTGTAAGATTAAATTAATTTTGTGAATGAGCATTATTTGTGATTTTGATCTTCATGGCCGTGAAAGCGTTCTACCGCCGACACTGCGGCGTAGGCTGGCTTGGACACATCTCGTATCCGTTTAAAAAAAAACGGGTACAGGTCGTGACAAATTTTTGTGGTGGCCCATGCAGGTCAGTTTTCGTAAATCATGCGAACTCGTGATAGTACTTAAGTTAGTTGTACTATTGCGAGCCTGCGACAAGGAAATGCTCATTCACGAATTAGGATTAAGTTAATTTAAGTGAATGACTAGGACTAGGAGTCCCCTATACAAATTTACCGATGGGTAGTCTAGGCCATGGAATTTAGATAAGGAGTTATTAATTTTGATAGTTTGTCAGATCCCCATAGGTACACTATTACCTCTTGATTGGAATATATGGTCCAATGTGGATAGATTATTCACTTGGAGAGGCAGAGCTTCCTGGAATTGATGATCTTGCCTGGATAAATTATTCAATTACTTCTCCTTGTCTCTTTAGATATCATCCTCATATCTTAGTTAAATTGTCTATTTAGTTCCTATTTTTGCCCTACGAGTTATTATTTTTTATGTTATCTATAGATAAACCCAAGTTAGTTTCGATTCAAAGTTTTCCTCAAAGGTGTGAATACACAAGAAATAGATACTAGAGTGTTCGTATTTCTTTGTCTTCAGTTAACTCCTCCGTGTTCAATCTTTATGGAAGGGGGTTATAACTGATAGGACAAATACTTATGCTTATTTCATAGTCAACCTGTTTAAATCTCTAGAAGCTCAAGGATTTATATAGATGTAGCTACAGGAATGTTAGTTAACTCATAATGGCAGGACAGCAGCGCACTGTCGCCGTTTACATGAATTAGGGAGGCTATTGATCCACTGCAGCCAGCAGCGCACTGGCAAGACACAACCCCCAGAATTGAAATTATTTCGAAGAATCATAGTCTGTGGAACATTGCTAACACCATGTTCTTGTTGACCTCTTTAGATCTTAGATACCCTTGTGTCAATATAAGGTAGAGTATCCGATAGCATATCACATCTGAATCACGGAACCAAGGGTTACCACGGCCGGAGTATATGGGCGTGGCATAATTTTTGGTAACATGATTTCAGACGTGATTACAGGTTTAGGATACCATAGAGGACAGGAAATGCCATGTATGTCCCATAAGACCCGAAGCCAATATTAGTGGAAGTTTTGTAAGTTGGGTAGCACGTCTCCCGATCTAGCATTCCGTGGTCATTGTAATCTATTGACAAGGAAATTGATTGACACTAATAGGTTTACCTAGAATACAGAAGCTAGAAGTCATAACCCATTAGTCGACCAAGTCCTTGTGGATAAGAAGATAGTAGAAAGACTGTATAAGCAAGAACACCGGGTAAGGTTTGATTCTCACAAAACTCGAACTACTTGTGCTTTTTTTCAAAAAATCTCGCATAATTGTATTCGACTATCTTAACAAACGCTGCTGTCACAGCTTAGTTTTGCAAGCTCACTCTATTTTCGAGCTTGATTTGAGGCATATGTTTAGTGGGGACGCCTGCTAACATATTGTCTAATCAGAATCAGTGTGTTATGGTCTGATCAACCATGATGCATTTGGTTCGCTCTTCATTTAATTATACTACGTGGATGGAGATATATAGGTATCTAGGATCTCATCCGCGACTGCTTTGACAATTCCTCTTGAATTATACGTTCGTCTTTGGATCACGTGATTGTATTTAGTAACATCCTTCTTGAACTCTTATTGTTTTGTCTTTCACTGATTCGGAAAGACAGAAGCTCGTAATTGGCTGAGAGATACCGAGTATCCCCATGGCTATGGTAGTTGTATACACAAGGGTAGTTATCGTCAGCCAGCCATGTAGTTGACTTATTCGTTCTCCTCTCGACCCTCAAACAACTATTGGAATCCTCTAGTCATCTGAATTTGAGAATGATTAGGGCTTTACCCTTAGTCAAAATGCCAACCTATGAGACTATCTATTCTCAAGAAACCAATTGTTGTGAGCCTCTAATTATTTGCTTTGAGCTTGCTGTAACTAGCAACCCTTATGCCATACCCCTAGAACTCTTGTAACAATAGTCTGGCAGGCTTAACACAAATAGAAATTTATGGCTCAGCTGTTAGAATTCTTTTCTTATGATGTGCCTTAGAGTTGGTTACCCCGTCGATAACTCTTGAATACGGTAGACGAGTAGGTCATTCTATTTTATCGACCATGTGCCTTAGTACACACTCGTTTTCCAATTATTGAGGAACGACCCTTGACTTGACCATAACTACCGTAGTCCGTTACGCCGTGCCTTATTCTTTATTACCAAGAATCGAGGTACAATATTCGGACTTTGAAATTCTCTTAACATCATTATTCCCAAGACCATGTCCTAACTCCTAAGGTGGGTAGACTGTAAGCCTTCTAAAAATTTTAGGATACACGAGGATTACCGATTGATTAGAATAACTTCCATTAGGATGATGATTAGTGCCCTTGGCTCCCATTTTTCATTTAGATCATCTTGTGTCCCCGACCGTGTCACTAACAATCGGAGCACGAGACCAGCTGTTACCTTCCAACAAAGTTCATATGCAAGATCTAGACGAGTCCTCCTTCATCTAGGTATATCATGTCCCACTCAAACACGTCCCATTGTACTCTATTTTTATGGTACGATTTTCAGGACGCAAGGACTAGCTATAACCCATACCATAATACCCGTATACTTCCCGACTACCATTAGAGACTCGACTTCGACTCGACCTTTTCGACCCAACATATGGTTGTGGTCTACTCGAAGTTCCCTGCGCACATGTCACTAGTGTGCCACTCAATTGTGTCTTCTCGTGCGACTTTAAACACAAAAGTCACTGAAGACACATTATTGGGCTTTAGAGGCCTAGTTAACCATTCCGACTGCCCAACTAATTTAACCACTTGGGTTGAAATCTATTCTAGGTTACCCTAACCTAGTAGAAATAGTTTATCATGAGGATATTGTCCAGTCAATATAGATTAAAATCCTAAGTTCAACCAACCAGCGATTCATGTCCAATCAGGAAACCCGTTAAGACCCAGTAAAACCCATACATGCATACCACTATATTTGGACTATGGAACCAAACTAGTTGAAATAGGTCCCTATACCTATTATATAGTCTCCTCTCTTAGATTGTGAAGTCATTCGTAACCAATATTCCATCTACCTAGAAGTCGCGATACGATCTTGTATTGCATTTTATCCTTGCTCGTGTGTTTAAATAACCACGGAAAAGATCACAATCTTGACTCCTCAAAATTCTGTTATATTATGGAACCTTGTTTAGATAAATTTCGAGAACGGAACTTCTTTATTGCACGGAGTGCAAGCGCTCTGAGAAACGAAGGGTCCTTCGAGTTAGTAAGTGACTGAAGTAGAGTAGCATAATCTAGCAAATAAGGAAATGGTTCATGAATTTTCTTTCTAGCTGTATCATTTGGATACCGCTACTGTTCTTGAAACTTCATTTTTACTCTCGATTGTTCTTCCTTATCTTTATGTCCTTCCTATTTCGGAGCGACGATGGTCATACTTATTAGAATTTACCAATATTTTAGCTACGTGTGTAAAATTGTTGCTGGATAAATTTGTGGGTTGTTGATAGATAAGAGAGGATTATAGATGTCATATACTGTAGATATCTATTGGCAGATATTTTTGCAATTAGTTGGAGGATTTTAATATTTTAGTGACATGAGATTTGAGGAAGTAGTGTGACCGAAGGTGGGTAGAAGTTCTCGAAGTTTCGTAGTTACAAAATGGCTAGAAGGAGGATACAACTATTTTCGAGGAAATTAAGGTAATTGTATATTTTCTTTGAATTGTAAGGAGTAGTTATGAATTAGAATTTCGAGAACGAAATTATTTTTAAGGTGGGTAGATTTGTAGCCCCTCTTCCCAAATTTTGATAAAATTTTATTTATTTATTTTATTGGAATGGTGATTTTTAGATTCTATAGATAATTATTTAGTTAAATATTACGGTAGATGATTTTAGCCATAATGGAGTTTTGGAGTACTAGATGACTAGAAATCGAGGCACGGATAGTGCAAAGGCGTGCTTTGACGAGAGTACTAGCCCTGGTAGGGAAGGTCGAGCCATAGCGATGTCACAACTAGGAAAACCAAGCTAAGTTACGACTTAACCCTTACCGAATGTTTATTTATTCATTATTTATATTATTGAATTTTAGGGAAATCAGTTATACCATTCTAGCCCGGACTGGACCCGAACTGAGCCCAAGCCCATGTAGTCATACGGGACGTGCAAGGACATTCGTGTTGATGACATTCGTGTAGATGGAATTTGGTATGAGGGTGTTGTATTACGTTTTAATGATTTAATGAATATTTTCTAGTATTCAAAATTTTAATATTATAAATATCGTTATTAATTAATATTCAATGATATTTGGATAAAATGGATCCATTGTACGTTTTGGGATTTTTAGATTTCGCATAGTGGTACATACACCATTATTGTTTTATTTAATTTCGTTATACTTATTATTATTTTATTGAGATTATTATATATATAATATTATTTTATTGTTACGGGTTATATCAATTTTGTTAATTAAATATTAGTAGAAATATATACAGTGATATAAATAATAGAAATATACGTAGCGATTTATTATATAGATAAGTATACATATTAATATGTATGTGTATATATATATATAAATATATGTATATAGGAGTATAGGGGTATATATACATAAATGTATATATATATATAAATATTACATATGTATATAAATATATGTGTAGGTGTACATATATAAATATATGTATATATATATATATACGTATATGTATATATATAACATGTACATATATACGTATATGTGTATATATATATATATATTTTATTTGTTGCTAATAGGTATATGAATAAGGAAATAGCAGTAGCAGTAAAACCCAGAACCCAGCTATTGGCATCCCCGAGCCCAGTGGCCCACAGGCCAAGACCCCCCCTGCGAAGAGAAAACCTGAGCAAACCCCCGACTGATTATAAATTACGCGAGAGAGAGAGAGTGAGAGAGAGAGTCGACTGCAAACCCTAACCACCCTACGCCACCACGACCCCCCTGGCGACCTTTCCCATGACGATGCGCGCCACTCCGAAGCGGCCAGGCGACCGTCAGCCGACCACTGGCCGAGAACAGGCCGCGCGCGCGGACGAAACGATGGCAGCGACAGCAGCAGTTGCAACAATGAGCCAATTTCGTGACGGGATTTCTCCCTCCACACTCGTCGGTTTTACGAACCGACTTCGCGGGTATGTTCCCAATATATACCAGATTATTTCCCTTCACGTAGAATCTAATGTGGTCGAACCATCGATTCCCAAAAGCGACTCGAAAAACCCAAAAAATCAGTTTTTGACAGTTTCAAGACTGTGCCCAAACCCCATGTTCGAGGATAGATCCCGATCGATCCAGTACCAATATAGGAAAACTATTTAAAGAGACTTTTAGACAACATGTAGGGCTTCGAATCCCTTCTTACGGAATTTGAAATCATCGACTATGCGTCGAGAAATCGAATCCCAAATTTCCCAAAACCTGTTTTAAAAACATTGAAATTGTTCCACACGACGTGCGTCACGCCAATCCGGACGACGTGGTCGCGAACCGAAAGCATCGAAAGCTGCGTAACGATTTTATGGTCGTGTGGGCTTTGACGGAATTCAAATTGGTCGCGTGTGCGCGACGAATTTGATGCGTATCCGTCGAAATTTATCGTATCGTGCACTTTGCAAATTGTCCAATTACTTTGTGCACGCTCGTCAGATCGAGACGAAACTTGTGCCAATAGGACCGTATCGTTTTTCTGGTCCTGTATGCCAAGTTTGGTCCAATTCTGAGACAGTCGAATCGTACATCGTTTTGCGGGCCCCACGGTTCCACTCAACGGTCGATTTTGTGCACGGCCCGCCAGAATCTAACATTGGACTTACGGTTGGGTTCGTATCAAAAAACTAGATCCGTAGACATGTAGTTTGACGACTTTAGAGACCGTTGACTTTGGCACGTTTTTCGGTGCAAAGCGGGTCCAACGGTGGACATCGTTTTGGCCCCGAAATTATCGTTTTGCCCCTGTATCCAGAATTGGACTTAAGGACAGGCGATTCTAGCTAATTGGACTATTCTGAGATCATTGGTATTGTCTATTTCAGTTTCAGGGGACTGTTGTGCGGGTTTTGACTATTGCGATACATTGAGTAGTTCAGACTGTCGGTTTCACCAGCAGAGGACCACAGACGAGTACAGTTTATTGTCTGCATTTCGATATTGATCTTCACTATATTTCATTGATTGGCCATTGATTATGTGATTATTTTCTATTATAAATTGTTGAGTCGGGAATGAGAAGTACCAAGGATGTGTGATCTGACCTTAGACAGTGTAGACAGTGATTTATTATTGCAAAGTAGACAGTGATTTATTATTGCAAAGTAGACAGTGCAGACAGTGATTTATTTATTGCAAAGTAGATAGTGTAGACCGTGATTATTATTGCATTTAAACTGTGTAGATTATGATTTTTATTTTGTAGACAATGTTTCTTTATTTTAATATTTGCTGTAGACTGTATAACTTTAGACAGTGTAGACAGTGTAACTTTAGACAGTATAACTTTAGTCAGTGTAACTTTAGACAGTGTAGACAGTGTTGCATAATTGTTCCGAGACCGATCACATATCAAAGGTACTTCTAACAGTTGGGGAAAGTATTTGTGTCTATTTATTTATTACTAATTTTTCGTCTTTACTGTTTATTTTTTTCAAAACTCATGATTGATGTCTAACCTTTGTTTTATAGTCATCTTTTCTATTTGAAATTGCATTCAGTGAATTGTGCTCGTTCCATTCCTGACTGGAAACCAACATTTTCAGGTTAGCCGTGGATTCATTTAGCTTGGGGAGTGACGGGAATACTTGCAGACAAAGCCTAGAAACTAGCTAGATAGCGGAATTGTAGTCATTCCAATAGTTGTACAAGTTTATATTTTTCTATAAATATAAAACTTATGATCTTGTAAGATTAAATTAATTTTGTGAATGAGCATTATTTGTGATTTTGATCTTCATGGCCGTGACAGCGTTCTACCGCCGACACTGTGACGTAGGCTGGCTTGGACACGTCTCGTATCCGTTTAAAAAAAAAATGGGTGCGGGTCTTGACAAGTACTTACCTTGACTACGGTCTATAGGATTTTATACTAGGATTGGCTACTGTCTTGGTTGTGAGTACTTGCCTTGACTGCAGTTTATAGCCAGCCATTTCTAGTATGGCATGCTAGTGTCTTAGGATCCTCGTGTTTAGATCTTGTGTCTTGGTTCATTTTGTCTCGTTGGATATCCTTGATTGTTTCTTGCTTCTTTTTACTGTTACATGTTGGCTTGTATATTATGTATCTTGCTAGTCCTCTGAGGACCTGATGATCTCTTCAGGTTTAGCGACTGCATGGAGTTAGTTAGCAGAGCAGGATGGTAGAGGATTGCGATGTATGATACAGGTATTTGCTTGTGATATTTCTTTATTATCTTCTCGTACTTTATATTCCATACCATGATAAGCTCTGCTTATTTATAGACTCATATCATTCTTGGAGTCTAATCGAACAATATGTTAATGGGCTGCAGACCATGACCCATACTTGTTCATTCATGTTTCGTATATTTATTGTAGATTGAGATATAGATTTGTTTGCCATTATTTGGCAGTATACCATGACCTTGACAGCTTATACGTACTCGAGTCGGGCTGAAGTCCGCTCGATACGTAGCTGGCTTGCTCACGAGCTCGCGTCCGAAAAGCGGGTGCGGGTCGTAACAAGTTTTTGTGGTGGCCCATGCAGGTCAGAACATATCATATCGGTTACGTAACTGTACTGGTACGAGCCTGCGACTATGACTAAACCTTAGATATCTTAATCCACTCTGCCTTGAAAATTCTCCTAGAAATTCTCTACGTCCTTGAAAACTCTATATTTTCTCTCGATTATACTTCCTTGCTTTTCGTACCATTGGCTCTCGTCCCTTTTATTTCGGGTAACGAATGATCGTGCGGTCTAGAATTCATCAGAGATTCTTAAGTTATAGCATAATATTACTTGATTTTGAATATTGGTTGTCTGATAGATATGTGGGGATTATAGATGTCATATGTCTTAGATATCTAAGGATAATGACTCTAGCGACTTGATGGAAGGTATAAAGTTTAGTGACATACCCTTGAGGGAGTAGCGTGACCAAAGGTGGGTAGAAGTCGTCAAGTATTCGAGGTTATAAAATATTTTGAGAAATTAAATTTGAGGAGATTAAGGTAATAGTAGACTTTGATTTTAAAGAATAATTATGAATTAGAATTTTGAGGACGAAATTATTTTTAAGATGGGTAGATTTGTAGCCTCCCTTCCCAAAAAAATTTTAAAAATATTTTTATTTATTTAATTGAGTTAAATGGTGATTTTTAGATTTTATAAATAATTATTTTGTTAATTATTATGATAGGTGATTTTTGCTATAGTTTAGATTTGGAGTACAAGGTGACTAGGAATCATGGCACGGATAGTACAGTGTCGTGCTTTGACTAGTGTTTAGCCATGGTAGGAGAATGTCGAGCCATAGTGACGTCCTAACTAGGAAAACCAGGCTAAGTTGAGAGTTAATCCCTATAAATAATTTAATTAGTCATTTATTAATATCTTGACTTTTAGAAAATTCGGTTATATCAAACTAGTCCGAACCAAGCCCATGGCCCATGAGGTGTTGCAGTGTGACCAAAGACGTCAGTGTAGACGCATATTGTATTGGTATTTTACCTTGGTAATTTTGGAGACAATTCTAGGAACAATTGCTATATATATATAATATATATTATATGTGCTTGTTATTAGAAATAATATCTTATTTAATAATATAGTAAATATTTCTCCTTAACAAATATGTTAGATTTTATGGAAATTATCTAGGTTATATATAAATATAGAAGTGTATTTACGGTATATGGAAATTAGGTTTTTATTTATATATAAAATATCAATGTATTTTATTTGTGAATTTTCGGTATATAAAATTAATTATCGGATTTCAAATATCGATTATACGTAATATTTATTATTCGTGTTGGTATTTACGGTATCTAGGTATATATCATTATATATATAAATTACATTATTGTAGCTTGTATTAATAAGAATATATATACTAATATACGATATAAAATTGGGTATTGGAATTATAAATATATAGGTGTGTGGTACATGTATATATAAATATCGATTATACGTAATATTTATTATTCGTGTTGGTATTTATGGTATATAGGTATATATCATTATATATATAAATTACATTATTGTAGCTTGTATTAATAAGAATATATATATATACTAATATACGATATAAAATTGTGTATTGGAATTATAAATATATATGTGTGTGGTGCATGTATATATATATATATATATATATATATATATATATATATATATATATATATATATATATATATATATATATATATATATATATATATATATTTGCGTATGTATATAAACGTGTAAAGATATATATATTCATGTATTAAAGGTTAAAAAAAAAGAAAAAGGAAAAAAGGGAAAAAGAATACCAAGCCCAGCCCGAGCAAGCACTTCCCGAGCCCAGCAACTATACTTCTCTAGTCCGAGCGATTATATACATAGGTATAAGACCAATCCCGAGAGAAGTTCGTGAGATGAGATAGCAGCAAACCCTAGGTTCTGACGCGCCACCCTACCCCCGACCTCCAGACGGCCGCGCGCCACCGTAGCGCCGCCCTGGGCCACCACCGCCGGCCGGAAAAGTCGCGCGCGCGCGTGCGAACGACAGCAGCAATGCATCTACCCAACTTCGCGGTAAGTTTTCTTTCCGATCGTCTAATGAAATTCAATTATGTAAAATCCTACGTGAACCCAATATGACCCTCTCGAATTCCCATCAAGGAGATTTGAATGAGACAGCACGATCACCCCGTGAACTCGACACAAAGTCGAAGGAAAATCTGTCTGAAACAGGACAGTTTTCGATATTAAAACAACAATTTGGAAGCCTAATTCTGGCGAGCGATCGACAGATTTGAGAAACTACTTGAACCAAAGTTTAGACAACCTAACCGAGATGGAAACCCCATCATTAGTTGTATTTCTAATAGTTTGTACAGTAATATAAATAGGGTCGAAAATCGAGAAAAATACGAAAAACAGTTTTCAAAAAACTAGAAAATTCATCCACACGACGTGCGTCCCGCCAATCCAGGCGTCGTAGTCGCGAACCGAAGGCATCGAAAGGTGCGTAATGGTTTCGTGGTCGTGTGGGCTTTGGCGGAATTCAAATTGGTCGCGTGTGCGCGACGAATTTGATGCGTATCCGTCGAAATTCACCGTATCGACCTCTGTGCAAGTTTCCTAATTACTTTGTGCACGCTCGTCAGATCGAGACAAAACTTGCGCCAACAGGACCGTATCATTTTTATGGTCCTGTATGCCAATTTGGTCCAATTCTGAGACAGTCAAATCGGAACGCCGTTTCGCGGGCCCCATGGTCCGATTCAACGGGCGATTTTGTGCACGGCCCCTCGAAATCCAAAATTAGACATACCGTTGGGTTCGTATTATCAAACCGAATCCGTAGACATGTAGTTTGATGACTTTAGAGACCATTGACTCTGGCACGTTTTTCGGTGCAAAGCGGGTCCAACGGCGGATATCGTTTTTGCCCGAAATTACCGTTTTACCCCTGTGTCCAGAATTGGACTTAAGGATAGGCAATCCTAGCTAATTTGACTATTCTGAGAACGTTGGTTACGTTTATTTCAGCTTTTGGAGACAGTTGTGATGACTTGGACTTTCTGACTTGTTGATTGGCGATACATTGTTGGTTCTCCGTGCAACCCCCACGCAAGTATACCTTGCCAACTTGTACAGTATAATTTATATACATGTTCATCATCTCGCTGCGGTTCTTTTCTTACATTCTTGATTGCTTTATTTCATGTCTAGTGTACTTTTTCTGTTATAGTTTCACTTTACATGATTCAAGTTGTCTGCACATTCTTGTTTCCTTCTGTTATGACATTTCTATCTGTTACACTATGTTAGTCGCATATGTATTGCTTGATAGAGTCGTCTAGTCCCACACCACGATTTCTTCGACTTGATTATAACTTGACTTGACTTGACTTGACATGACTTGAGTGGGATTTGACTTTGACATTCTATAGATTGTGAGTACTTACCTTGACTACGGTCTATAGGATTTTATACTAGGATTGGCTACTGTCTTGGTTGTGAGTACTTGCCTTGACTGCAGTTTTATAGCCAGCCATTTCTAGTATGGCATGCCAGTGTCTTAGGATCCTCGTGTTTAGATCTTGTGTCTTGGTTCATTTGTCTCGTTGGATATCCTTGATTATTTCTTGCTTCTTTTTACTGTTACATGTTGGCTTGTATACTATGTATCTTGCTAGTCCTCTGAGGACCTGATGATCTCTTTAGGTTTAGCGACTGCATGGAGTTAGTTAGCAGAGCAGGATGGAAGAGGATTGCGATGTATGATACAGGTATTTGCTTATGATATTTCTTTATTATCTTCTCGTGCTTTATATTCCATACCATGATAAGCTCTGCTTATTTATAGACTCATATCATTATTGGAGTCTAATCGAACAATATGCTAATGGGCTGCAGACCATGACCCATACTTGTTCATTCATATTTCGTATATTTATTGTGGATTGAGATATAGATTTGTTTGCCATTATTTGGTAGTATACCATGACCTTGACAGCTTATACGTACTCGAGTCGGACTGGAGTCCGCTCGATACGTAGCTGGCTTGCTCACGAGCTCGCGTCCGAAAGCGGGTACGGGTCATGACAAAAGTTATCATGGCTCCTCGGGGGCTTGCTAGGACATTAGAAGAAGGTCTTGGAAAGGCATGAAGTTGGTGGAAGGGGAAAAAAAAAGTTATCGGTTATGAAGGTTACTGTTCGAACAGAAAGTATATACGTGCACGGATGAGAAACTAGGGCCGCTCGGTTTTTTATGGTTCTAATATATAAAAAACTGTAAGAAATAGGAGGGGCACAGGTTTATGTAAGAAAAGGGATTTATGGAAGATTTAAAGTTGGTTTGGTAGGATTTAAGGTGATTTGATAGTTTAAATCAATGGTGTATCTCAAAGAGATTTGATTGGGTCCAAATTAGGAAAGTAGTTACAGGGTTTTTAAAAAAATAAATTTGAATTGATATGGCTGTAATTAATTCATAAAAAATTAGTATAAAATAATTCTAATAGGTTAGGGTACCCTAGAATAGGCTCCTTGAACCTCAGTTGGTCTAGTTTTTGGTCGGTGGAATTATTTGGATCGAAACGAGTCCAATAAGTCTATAGTTTCGTCTTGTGTGTCATTTGAAAATAAATAGCACATGAGAACTCAATTGAGTGGGACACCATTGGCATGTGTGTAGTAGGCTAAAAATAGGTTAAAATTATATATTGGGTGAAAAAATTGGATCAAGTTTGGACCTCACATCGAAATTGGAAAATTACATCAAAATTACGACGAATGATAAAATAGCCATTTCGACCCAAAAGTTGTGCAAGAAAAATATAATACAAGGGAACATGTTTGAGTGGACATGATATACCTACGTGAAGGTGGATTCGTCTAGAATTTGGATAAGGAACTAGTTTTGAGAAATTGATAATGGTTGTGCTTCAAAAAATAAAGCTATGGCAAAGTGCCTAGATAGCCATAATTAAAAATAGAATATAGTTTAATATATAAAATTCATACAAAATAAATTTAAAAAATCCCTAAAAATCAGAGGGCTTAAAAATATTCTTGGGTTATGCTGATTAGAGTGATACTCGACGATTCCTTGATATTAGATCAAATCTTATCATTGAATCTTGCGATGCCGAATTCTTTGAAAACAAATTTGTAAGGCACAAGAACATTGTTCTCGCGGACATTTCGAAGAATAATGTAGGTACACAGGAGGCTGAAGCTCCAAACGAAGATGTAGTCTAAGAAAAAGTTGTTGCTGCAAAACAACAGTTGAACCAGAACTCGTAGAACCTGTGTCCAAGCGAGTGAGGAGACGGAACTTCGGAGAGGATTTTGTTGCCTATTATGTGGAAGCAGATTCGCTTACCTATGATGAGGCGATCCAGAGACGTTGTCTTCTGGAAGGAGGCTATTAATGATGATTATGACTCGATAATCTCCAACCACACTTGGGTGTTGGTCGATCTACCTGAAGGAGCAAAACCAATTGGATGTAAATGAATCTTCAAGAAAAAGATGAAGGCTGATGGAATTATTGACAAGTTCAAGGCAAGGTTGGTACCAAGGGGTTTATCCAGAAGCAGAGGATCAATTATTTTGACATATATGCTCCAGTAGCATGGATGACGACCATCAGGATGTTGATTGCTCTTAGTGTAATTTACAAGCTAGTTATTTGTCAGATGGATGTTAAAACAACATTCCTGAATGATAAGTTGACCGAAGAGATTTACCTACAATAGCTAGAAGAGTTTTTCGTCAAGGGTCTTGAAGACAAAGTCTGCAAGTTGGTAAAATCATTATATGGTATGAAGCAAACTCCCAAGACGTGGCATGAGAAGTTTGATAAAGTCATAATATCAAACGGCTACATGGTTAGTAAGACGGACAAGTGTGTGTACACAAAGTTAGCTAACGGGAGAGGAGTTATCCTTTGTTTGTACATGGATGCCATGCTAATCTTGGGTACAGATTTAGCATGTGTTATTAAGACAAAAAAGTTTTTCTCGTCTCAGTTCAGCAAGAAGGAGTTAGGGGAAGATGATGTTATCCTAGGAATAAAGATCATCCTGATAGAAACTGGAGTGGCATTGTCACAGTCTTATTACATTGAGAAGATGCTCACAAGCTATGGGTATCAGGATCTTTCGGGGATCGATACTCCATATAGGTATGACAAGAAACTGAAGCCAAATCAAAGAGAGTGTCAGACAACTGGAGTATTCAAGCATCATCGAGAGTTTGATGTATGCGACCACTGCCACAATGCCTGATATAGCTTTTATTGTAGGAATGTTGAGCCGGTTCACGAGCAATCCAGATGTGGAGTACTGGAAATCCATAAAGAGATCTATAAGTTATCTCAAGAGGACTCAGAAGTATACATTGCACTACTGTAGAGATCCAGCAGTAGTGGAAGGCTTCAGTGATGTAAGCTGGTACTCAGAAGTAGAGTATAAAAGGTCCATGGAAGGATATGTCTTCTCCATAGATGGAGCTGCTATATCGTAGAAGTCCAAGAAGCAGACTATGCTCTCACACTCTTCTATAGAATCTGAGTTCTATGCACTGGCAACTACAGCGGATGAAACATAATGGCTTCAGATGCTCATATATGATCTTCCATTGGTTGGTGCACAGATTTCGTCGGTACCGATATACTGCGACAACCAGGCGACTGCAGGGGTGACATCAAATGACCTCTTCAATGGCAGGAAGAGGACTGTGTGATTAAGGCACATAACGGTGAATGGTCTTATCAAAAAAGGAGTCATTTCTATGGTTGATGTAAAGATCCAGGAGAATATGATGGATCCGTTCACCAAAGGTCTCAAGCACCAGCTGGCGAAGACACAACAAGAAAAATAGGCTTGAAGACATTCTGATATTGTGTCTTTGTAATCTTACCATAAAACTTTATGCTATTAGTTCAAAGAGAAATCTACTAGGAATCTAACTTTTTGGTTCAAAGAAGGATCATTCACTGGAAGAATATAAGCAACAATGGGTACTTCTTTAAGACTTTGAGGGATTACGGACTCAGAACCACTATTGCCTACTATTTGTTCTTGTTATAGAACAAAGTCCTGTGAAAGGATGGCTTGGAAGCCTTATTGAGTTCTCGGACATTTGGAAATTTGGCATACTTTATAGGAAGTACAAGTAGCATAATACTACAAAGGAGTGTCGTACTCCATGCTACAGTGGGGTGACACCACCAAGAGGTATCTCGGTGGGTAAAGCCTCGGCTTTAGGCCATGCATGTCACATCGTGTAGCACCGTACATAGGCAAGTGGCCTCATGTTGTAGAATGAAGAGTGGTAGGCAGCACTACAAGAGGCTAGGACTCATGTTATACTGGTGTGACACAAAAAGAGGTACTTGGAAAAGGAAAAGTCTCGGCTTCGCGAGCCATGTCACAGCAACGTACATCGCAAGAAGCAAAGGCTTCATGCTGGATATGTTGACACTACAAAGAGGCTGGGTCCTCATGCTATAGTGATATGACACCATGATGAGGTATAGCCTCGGCCTTAGGCCATGTCATAGCAGGGTAGCACCACAAGTAAGCGAAAGGCTTCATTCCAAGACTTTAAAAGAACTCACCTAGAGTGTATGAAAAGAGATATAGGTCGTCTCTTGGGGAAAGATTGTAGATACCCAATATGCATATACCGAAACCAGGCAGGCAAGGGGACTTTAGTGTGCAGCCAGAAGCACAGTTGGTGTCATTATGTGAATGAGAAGAATTGCAGTTATGGTGTAGAATTCAAGGCTTAGTCCATTCTTGTATCATATTGTTATTTAACTCATGCGGGAATATTCAAGTAAAATGACATTATCCTAATGCATGATGAGCAGTCACTGTAGGGATGCTCAACCCATATATTGAGATATGTGGGAGGATTATTGGTGTTTTTGCTTTTGACTAGAAAGATAGTCCCACATTCCTCAAACCAAAAAATTGAGTACATCAATATAAAGCTTTGCTTGTGTTGAGATGTGCACATGGGGTGTGGTAGGGAACATGGTTGCCATATGGAGGTCTTTTTCTATTTGGAAAAATAATTAACTTCTCAATAAAGTATTTATGCTTTTTGTCACACTCATGTGATTATTTCCTTAGGAGCTAAGTCCTGAAAGCGGCTTAACCACTCTGACTCGAACTCAGACCTGAACTACGGTCTCAAGGGCACAAATTAGGCTTTATTGGTGCACTTTGTACTTAGCACATCAGCATCGACGCATGGAGCTTTGTTCGTGTTTTTTTGCGTTCGTGCGCTCGTCTTATGCTCTAATACGCAAAGGCATACTCGGGGGCATGCACGGCTATGCATATATCCAAGTTTATGTGTATGTGCGTATGCGCTGCTACGTGGCTACACGCATACGAGACTGCGTGCATGTATTGTTGAGCTGCTGCGTACATAGGCGCATGGGCTGATGTGCGATTGGGCGAATGGATGCGGTTGATGCATAATTAGGCTGATTGGAAGATTTGGGCGATTATGGAAAGATTGGATAATTATTCAAATCCATGTTCTGTGGGTTTGAATTTAATTTAGTTATATCTTTCCATTATTCGCTTCTATCTTTTCGCAATTAGTGGACGACCAGTATTAGGGTTAGGACTTCCACCCAACTCGATAAATACTCTCTTCGTGCCTCTTTCATACTTCAAAATTGAGAGACGAAGAGAGTTGTGTGGCTGGCCTTCAGAATCCAGAGGAGTTCGACGAGTTGGTACTGGAGGTGACAGCGAGCGTTCCAGAAGTTCCCTCAGAACTGTTAGTTCCTAGAAGCAGATCGCGCTAGGGATAATCTTTCTTTGAGTAACAGTGATTATCATCACCCCAGCAGAGTTGTTCCTTTTCTTTCATCTTCTTCTCCGAGTGGCCTAAGGATATTAGGAGAGCAAACTTGTTTACAGAAAGTCTCTGAAATTCTACATAATCAGAACAGAGAGAAAATTATTTGCAGGATGTCCCTATTTTATGATCGTTCTTCCATCTAGATCTCTTTCGGGAATAACAAGAATTTCTAACAGTTACTCAAAAACTCGCACAAAAAATGTGATAACTAGTTGTACCGTAAACCGATCTTTCAACAATTCAACACATAACCTATATGGATGATAAAATGAAATAAAAGATGACAAAATATGAAATTTATGACATTAGTTCTAAAATTTATACATAATTAATATCATAGAGATTCGAGATGGAAAAGTTAGGAATTTTTACCAAAAAACATCACAAGATGGGTTGTCTGTGCTCCTTCTTGTCCAAGAAATCAACTTTCTTGCCTTGTTTGGCTTGCTACCCCTTCTTGATGGGTTGAAGGTGATGTCAATGTTGCTTGGATGGGTTTGATGGCAAGATGGAGTTTTGGTGGAGATTAATTGGATGAAAGGAGGATCGAAAGGTAATTTTCTCATGAAAGAAGAAAGTTTTGGGGGATGGAGGTGATGGTGGATGGGTGCTTGGGCAATGGAGGCTGTCAAAAATCTAAGAAGAAGAGGTGAGGGTCGGCCAAGGAGAGGGAAGAAGTTTTTTAGGGTTAGGGTTAAAGGAAGATTATATAAAAAAAAAAAAAAAATTATATATATATAATATTATATATATATATATATATATATTTTAATATATATATATATTTGAACCAACCCCCAGTTTTATTCATGAAGGCCAAAAAAGTCAAACCTTTACAAGTATACCATAAGGCGCAAATGTCGATGCCTGTACACATATACTGACAAAGAAGAGGCTAACTAGAAATAAAACGGCTAAGCCGAGGATAGGAAAGAGTTCCATAATACGTCCGGCCATGCTTACAAAGGGGTCTCCATTTGCGGCACTGACGAATGGTCTCCCAAATAAGCTGGTCTGTGCTGTACTGGTGGCCTTCATATCTCGCCTTGTTCCAATTTTTCCATATAACCCACTTAGCGGCCGCAGCAACAATCTGGTGGCAATGGGATGTTGAGCCCCAGGTTGCCATTAGGTCGTGAAAGTTCTCGCCCCCATGAGGCAATCTGCAACGCTGGAAAAGAGCTCTCCAAACCTTGACCGGTAGGTCTCCATGACTGAGGATGTGGTCGACTATTTCCGATTGTCGATCAGAGCAGCATGTGCACACTAAAGCAAGGCTGAACCCGATTGTATTGAGAATGTCTTCAGTGGAAAGGATATTGCGTTGGACTCTCCAGATGAGGAAAGACCACTTCTTGGGGATGCAAGTCTGCCAGAATGAGGCTAGGGTAGGGGGCGTAGCCGCGATACCTAGGATGACTCTTCTTGCCGACTTAACGAGAATGCACCGACATCATCGGGCGACCACTAGAGCTCAGCGTCTGGTCCGATCCTCAAGCCGCTACGACGAATGTGATCGACCACTTCGGACCCAGTCCATAACCGAACTTTGTTCCAGTTCCAGGTGTTGTTGGGAGGGTCCCACAAGTCCTTGATGGCGTTGTTCCTAGGGACAGCAGAAGTGTTGGAAAGCAAGAAATCGCCGACCCAGTGCTCCAGAAATGTGGACGCTTCGCCGATGCCCACCTTAAGGCGAATCGCTGGTTCGGCGAGGACCGCCCGATGAGAATGCGTAGCCAGGCCACAGAAGATCTACTATTTGCGATGGCCGTGGACGAATGGATGTGCTTGAAGTATCTAGCCTTCATGAACATGGACCATAAGTTATTACTGGTGTGAAGCTTCTATCACAATTTTATCAAGAAAGTGCTAACAATATGGGAAAGTTTGGTGAAATTCAGTCCCTCCCTTCCCGATGGGACAGGCCATGAAGTCCCAGCTGGCCCAATGGTGCTTTTCGTGACCGCCGCTGGTCCCCAGAAAAAGTTGCTGAAGATGCCCTCGATGTAGGATAGAACTTTCTTAGGGGGGAGCACGCTGCCAGAGTACAGATTGGAATAGAAGTGAGGACGTGATTGATGAGAATTATTTTGCCTCCTGGGGACAGAGTGGCATTGTGCTAGCCTCTAGCTTCTTCCTTATGCGAGTGGTCAGGCTCTCGAAGATCCCGACATTGGATTTGCCGTACACGAGGGGGCAACCTAGGTAGAGGAATGGAGGGTGCTTGATGGGAATGAGGTGGTCGTTGATATGCTAGCCGCTTGCTCTCTCTTGATATTGTGGTGGGTGTAGATAACACTTTTATCCGGGTTGATCTTCTGTCCTGAGCACCTTTCGTATTTCGGAGCGTATTATGGACGACTTCCACCGATTCGGCATCTCCGGATGAGAATATAAGGATGTCGTCAGCGAAGGCCAGGTTGGTGATGATTGGGCAGCCGCTAGCCGTATGGTAGTACTGGAAATTGGGGGTGCTCGCCATGTTATTAAGGTTTTTGCTCAACGCATCCGCCATAATGATGAAGATGGTGGAAGATAGAGGATCTTCTTGCCTAACCCTACGACTGGATTTGAAGAAACCGTCCGCTTGGCCGTTAATAACCGTGGAGAACCAGGAGTTACTGATCGATCTCCACATGACGTTGGTCCAGGTTTCGAAGAAGCCGAAGGCTCTGAAGACCCAGATCATGAATTGCCAATCCAGTCTGTCCTAGGCTTTCTCTATGTCTAATTTGATAGCTATGTTGCCCCCTCTTGTAGGGAGCTTTATGCGGGTGACTAACTCTTGGGCCAACATGATGTTATCTTGGATATTTTTTCCCTGAGCAAAGCCACTCTGCTCCTCCGAGATGATCTTGGGGAGAAGGCCAGCCATGCGGGTGGCGATAATCTTGGATATGATCTGTTGGTAAAGGTACAAAGACTAATAGGACGGAAGTCGTAGAATATCTCTGGGTTGTCTTTCTTCGGGATGAGGATAAGGTTGGTGCTCGAGATGGCTCTGGGGTAAGTAGCTTCCTGGAGGAAAGCTTTGACCGCAATGTGGATGTCAACCTTGATGATGTCCCAGCATGAGCGGAAGAAAATCCCCAGCAATTCGTCTGGCCCTGGCACGCTGTATGCGTCGAGGGCCCAGACTGCTTCTTTCACCTCTTCTCAGAAGGGGTTGTTCGAGCCGACGATTGTTTATATTACTGATAAGGTGGGGAACCTCGTCCAGGAAGGAGTTGTCTTTGAGGACCGTCTCCTTGGAAAATAGTCTGGAATAGAACTTTGCGGTCGCCACGGACACCCTTTTGATCGTTGATGCTGGTGCCGTTGTCTGCGGCAATCTGATGGAGAGTGAGTTTTTGTCTATGCCCATTTATACAAGCGTGGAAGAAGCTCGAGTTGTTGTCTCCCTCGCTGTCCCATTTGATCCTGACCTTCTGCTTCCAAAAATCGGACTCAATCTTCAGCTTGAATTTGAGGATGGCTTTTGTGAGATTCAGAGCCTTCCTGGTATCAGGCGACCAGTCGGTCATGTATCTCACTTTGGCTTAAGTCACGTCATCCTACGCCTCGCAAATAGCTTGGAAGATATCTCCATAAGCGTGCTTGCTCCAAGCTGTCAGAGCTTTCCTCATGGCGTGGAGCTTTATGGCCACCCGGTTGAGGGGGTCTAAAGAGTCCATGTTGTTCCTAGCTTCCGTAACTACCCCCAAAAAATGGGGGTGCTCGCTCCTGAAGTCCAGGAAGTGGAAGCTCTTCTGGACTGGTTGGAGGTTCTGGTGATTCCAACCAGCAGGGGGGCGTAGACGAATTCGGTGGCATTGAGGTGAGAAAGCTTGGATGTAGTCCCCATACCAAGCCAGTGGGCGTTCGTTAACGCCCTATCGAGACGGGAGAATTTTTGATGGTCGCCTTCCTACATGTTGCACCAGGTGAATGCATTGCCTGTAAACGGGAGGGAGGTGAGGTGAGAGTTGAAGATGAAGTTGTTGAAGTCTTGCATGACTAAGAGAGGGGGGGGGCCTCCAATCTTCTCTTCT